>OX030948.1:179010807-179235807 GCA_943735915.1 Pherbina coryleti
TCTATTAAAAATACTTTTAGTTTTTATTTAATAGAAACATGCAATAACTATAGAGTTCAGATGTCACTGATTTGTCACTTTCTCAGCATTAACCCACGATTCGGAAATTTTTTGAACCCAATATGGGTTGGGCTCAGGGACAGCATAGACATAAAAACTAAATCTGCACTTTGGTAGTTAAGTGGAAACAGGGTTCTCAGGTTCGAATTCCGGGTCGGCCATGGTCCAACGCTTTAACCTTTCTGAATTTCTTTTCTCATTTCTAATCAAATGAAATTGAAAATTTATCAATACTTACGACTATAAAGTTACAGTTGGTGCTTGAGAAGTTTTAACTGAGAAGTTAGAATTGACTCTGGTCAATTTCTAAAGGAAGAAATTTTTCCATACAAAAACAATAACACTGTGAAACTTTTTTGAGGTCATTGTTTAGGGACTTAGGTTTGATAATTCCCTGTAAAAGTTCTTGCCAAATTGCCAAAACTAGAAATTCTGCATCGTTACTTTTGCCAACTTACGTTCAAATAAGAGATTTACGATGTTATCCATTTTTTGGCTCAAAGTGGATTTTGAGCACTTTTTCAATATTATGACATGGCTGTTTCGGTTTCGGTTTATCGTAGGAAATAGTTATTGTTTTGGTGTCTTAAACCAAAATGAAGATATTGAATTAGAGAAAAAAAAGAAATGCAAAACAAACCTACCCGAAAAAACTGCATATTGTGCCTCAAAATCGTAAAAATTCCCTTTTTCTTAACACTTTACACCTTTTTTGGTCAATAACTCGACTACACATCTATAAATACGGTTTTTTTAATTTTTCATGTTTTCAATAGAAACAAACGTTTTTAAATTAATTTTATTGCTATTAAGACAAAGAAAGTATTAGTTTATGTTTGTTATGTATGTATAGAAAAGAGATAGAAATATGTTAATTGTTGACATCCTTTGAACTTGACGCCTGTGGTTTTGTGCGGGTGGTTGGAAATCGTTATCATCATCTGAATCTGAGTTAGATACAGGATTTAATGGCATATCTTCTTCTGTATATCTATCCTTTATATCTAGTGGTATTATCCGGGTCTTCGGTGCCTTCGTCTTCATCTTCATAACCGATTAATTTACTTGACCACCAACACTCTTCTGCAAGCAGTGCATACAATTTTTCCCCTTGAATCGCGTTTCCATTGGCTGGGTTATCTGGTGGAATCGTTCAACTTGTTCGTCCGATTCTTGGGGAAATTTCCGCAAGACGGTATCAAGGGGAAAATACAGAAAATGTAATAGTGATTTTATAGAAATAATACAATAGACTACTCTGAGCAACAGTGAACAAAAAACAGCATGCCACTGTATAGGTTCCATACTATGATCAGTGGTGAGTAAAACCCTAGCTGGGTTTCGCGAGTTTGGCGTCCGTTTGATTTTTATGTCCCATTTCATATTGTGGGTTTTAGTGATTTTGACAAAAAATGGTACAGCAGTTTTTCTTCAATAGTTCCGTCAGAAATAGATGTATCAGTTTATTGTCTTTGGCAAAGTTGTAGCTAACAATCCAATAAAAAAACATAAGTATAAACAAAACATTCTTGTAAAATAATTTGTTGTATTTGTTTTCTTTTAATTTAAATGTAAAAATTTTCATTTTTTTCGGTTTTTTGGGCATAACTTGAAGGAATCCAAATTTTTCCTATACTATCTTCTAAAAAAATGTAGCCGAAGAAAAATTTTACTACTCTTGTCAACATACTTATGTGATCTGAACGTGTCTACACTACTTAACACATTGACTGTCACGCCAATTTTTGTACTGTTTCCCTGTGGGCCAACATTTTTTTTTCCATATTTCTGCTTTTTTTTTAAAATACGTGTTTGTAAGATATTTAGTTGTGTTTGTTTCATTTTAGGGGGCATATAGGTAACAATTTTTTTAAAAAGAAACTTTTTCGGGAATTCTTTTTCATAGAAGGAAAAAAGATGTCGTTTTGACATTTTGCACTTATATTTACTAAAATTTAAAGAATACAAAAAAATTTTGTCTCAGAATTTTTGGAGTGGTTTTTGACGTTATTTGATTTTTTTTTTAAAAATGCCAAAAAATTGACGGTGTGCAGGATTGGTCTGGAACATCTGAGGAAAAAAAAAACCAAAACTAATCCTTGTTGAAGTGGCTATCGCCTGAACTAGGATAATTTTTTTCCCCCAAAAAAAATAAAATGGCGACCGATTTTTAACCTCGAAAATCGATTTTTTTTCAAATGGCCGCCATTTTGTTATTTTTCGGTTAAAATTATCCTAGTTCAGGCGATAGTTACTTAAACAAGGATTAATTTGGTTTTTGTTTTTTTCCCTCAGATGTTCCAGACTGGTGATATCCTGCATACCGTCAATTTTTTGACATTTTTTATAACCATCAAACAACGTCAAAAACCGCTTAAAAAATTCTGAAAATGTTTTGTTTTTGTATTCTATAAATGTTAGGTAATATATGTGCAAAATGAAAATGATATCTTTTTTTCTGCTATATATGAAAAAAAATTCCCGAAACAAAATTTTTTTTTAAAAATTTGTAACCTATATGCCCCCTTAATAAGGTCATTAGAATGATTTCGTCTTGGCTATCTAATATGACAGCCAGGGCACCCTACGAAATATATACGTCTATTTATTTGTCAGGAGCCATGGCTATTAATTTGTGATAGTCACCTTAATAGCTTAATTTTGATTTTATACCTGTGCTTTTTTCTATTTTTGCAGATTGATAATAATTTAAAAATAATAAAAGAACAATGAACAAGAGAAGACTTAAACTTTCTGAAATTGAGGAATTACTTGGGAGTTCGGACTCTAACTTGGATTTTGACTCCGATGATGCTCTGGTAGATCATGTTTGGTCCTCTGAAAGCTCATCCGATGATCAAGAATATGTTTCAGATTTGATCGGCAATATACAATTCCAAGACGATAATGCTGATACTTACAATTTATTGGATGATAATGGCGCAAACAACGATAGTTTTCACTGAAAGGAATACGTTGGGAGACATAAAAGTTTCGGATTTATTAGGCAGCATGGTCTTCAAGTCGAAATTTCGAATGAAGCTTCACCTTTGGATATCTATTTGCGTATTATTGATGGTGGAGTTTTTGATTTTATTGTTGCGGAAACTAATCGCTTTGCTGAGAAATCTTTATCAGCCAATCGTAGCTCCAAATACAGTCGATTGAACAAGTGGATACCTACAAATCGTGAAGAAATTAAGAAATTTTTTGGACTGATGCTGTGGGTGAGCTTAGTCAAAAGGAATGTAGAACATGACTATTCTAAAGTTAGTTATGTCAAGGAATTGTTTTCAGGTCTTGCTTTCTATGCAACATTTTGTAGACGATGACACAAGTGACAAAACCATCGTCTTCACAAAATTGACAAACTTCTGGACATCCTCCAGACTAAATTTAAAACACTTTTTTACCCTGGGAAGAATTTCGTTATTGACGAAAGCTTAGTGCCATGGAGAGGTCGTCTAATATTTAGGCATCATAAAACTAAAACATAAGTTAATAGATTTTAAGTTATTTAAATGAACTAAAACTAATAACAAAGATGAAATGTGCCTAAGTTTATACATTTTGTTATTGTTTTTTTGAAATAAAACCTTGTATTTTTAAATTTCGAAGTTTTTTATTGTTACTCAAAATATGTAGCTATAACATCTAAATACACAGGAAAGTGGTCAAACCAAGACCACTTAGCCATTGTCTGCAGATTCATTTTAATTCAAATAATTTTCTGTCACTGCTGGGGTTCGAACCGGGGTCTCCAGGTTCGTTGACATAGAGGCCACGCACTTTAACCAACTACGCCACGGACGCCATCAGTTTTTAACCGATTATAAAAAAAGTATGTTGTTGGTTAGATCTAAATAAGGACAGCAATTTGTCTTAACAACATTTTTACCTCCGATTCCATCTTTGACTTGATATTTCAACTTTTCGTCTTATTTCTTCAGTAACCCGAAAACTTTAATAAAATAAAAGTTCGTAAAAAATCATTTAACTTTTGTGAAGAGACTTTTTGATTTCATTTGTAGGAAAACAAGTTACAGCGAATTTAATTTTCGGTTAAGTTTGCCTTCGTTTTTGGTATTTACCTTTCGGTTCATACTCGTTTGCGTTCGAAATGACTTCGTTCATCTAGAAAAAATGAGTTGGCTGTGGCGTGGACACACCCGTAGGTTTGGACGTGACGGTGTTTCTTTATACTCCTATTTCATGTCCAAATTCTTTTCTTATTCCATGACCAAATTCTTGACTTAATCAAATATACCGAATCCCTTTCCTATTTTGGAAAGTTGTGTTTTAGGTGTGTCTTAATTTTTGTCCTAATCCATATCCTTATTCATGTCATAATCCTTTTCTGAAAAAACTGTTGAAATCATAAAAACTATGTTGGTGTTGGTGTTGTTGTTGTTGGTGTTGTTGCTTTGCTTTTGATTTTTTTAATTACTTCTCCATTGGTTGTGATTTTCCTTGGTGCTTTAACTTTTCTTAGCTGCATGTAATTAATCCAGCAAAACTTATGCATATGCGTCACATTAGGCGGTTCCCGGAGGGGCCTCATGAGGCCGACAATGTTATTTTTTTATTTTTATCATGTGCCTTAAGACCTCACCTTCATTTTCGTTCCTTAAAATTCACCGTCAGTCACAGAGTTAAAATTCCATGCAATGGTTTTTCATGTTTGTAGCATTTTTACTACATTTTTACTAATTTTTACTAGCATTATGTGGTTGCAATCCTGAAATTATGACTTTTATGATTTTTTTTGTAATTTAGTTGTGAGGCGTAATAACACATCTATGCTGTCGAAAAAAAATATTCCGCAGCACTTCTCCTGAGTGAGTAATAATTCCATGCGACGATATTACATTTCTGTTACATAAACTGTTATATTCACGACCTGGTGACGTCAGAATTTTTAACGTAGAATACGTTATACGGGGGTGTTAATCTGGAGCACAAAATTTTGAGAAAATGTTTGTCACTTTCATTATAAGTTTTTAATACTTTATGCATGCATTGAAGAAAATTCAAGTATGGTCTAAACATATTTAATATGTCTTCTTTGTATTTAAATAATCATATTGCTACATATAATTCTTTTGATTCTACAAGTGAATCAAAATTTAACTCCTTAAAATTTTGTATTAATTTTCATATGCTTTGTTGTATTTTATGTATTATAACATCATGTATAAGAGCAGTACGATTATCTGTGTGTTCATCACAGAACCAGTGTGAGAAAGAGAAGAAGTATAATGACCAAGTAGCGAACGACAACCATGATTTTTGTTTGTCTTTTCTTTTAATATCAAAGACATGCTCCATATGCGCCCTTTGCAGCATTTTTTTATGCGGCGGCCATTGTAAATCCATAGGAATTCTTGATTTTTATAGAGATTTTCTATAGTTCAGACACAAACCTCACAATCAAAAAGCCTAGTATGCTGTAGAAACGAAAATTTCTTGGCATATAATTCTACACCCGAAATATTAGTGTAGAGTCAAAAATGTTTGCGTGGAGAAAAAAACAACTACAGTACGACCTAGCTCAATGCAACTAATAGAAATTCGGTCAGTTGAAGTAGTTAATGTTGAAGAAACGCAATTCAACTTCTAAACATAAAGCTTTATGGCTCTGAATCCTAAGATATGCACTTTGTTTCCTTAAATATTGTTTTAAGAGATTTTTCGTACATCAAAAATGTATTTTACAAGAAAAGAAGAACTCAAAGTAAATAATATAAAAGTTTATGGAAGTGTACGCAAATGGAAGTTGCGATAATTGTGCATTTTTTTTTTAAAGTTGCGTTTACTGAGTCAACAATGTAAATTTTTGAGTATTGCGATTATCGAGTGTTGCGTAAAGCTAGGTCGAACTGTTTTCTTATTGAAATGTCAAAATTCTGGTGCCAATTAAATGCCCGGACATATAATCGACAGCGAAATTTTGACATTTCAACTCTCCACATGGTTGTTGTACTTGCTAGCATTGAACAACTTTTTCACCTCTACAGCGTACTAAGTAGCGAAAAAAAAATTCCGCTGCCTTTTCGCTGTCAAAAACTCAATGCATTCCATATGGAAAGTTTCTTTCCGCTTCTACAGCATACTGGGCTTAAGCAGAAAATGAAAAAATGTTTATGAATAACAATGTTAGCAAGGTTGCATAGAAGCTGCGTAAAGCCTTAAACAGTGCGTAACTAAACAAGCGTTTAAAGGTTGTTTAAGGAAATCTATTGAATAAGGCTGTTAATGACTAACGTATTCTACGTCTGACCTAAGCGCCCGTGTTATCTAACACAGGCTTGAGTTTTTTTTTTTATTTTTTTGAAAGGCCAAGTATAAATCCTTCATTTTCCTTTTTAAACATTTATCGTAGCATATATACGCACCGAGTAAAAATTCAATGCAACGCCGCTGCATGAATGTTACATTGTCGATCTTGCAATGAGCGGCTCTCTCGGTGTTCCCATGTCGTCGGCAATTTTTTGTCTAGTTTTGTTGGAAGGGTGTGGCGTCCGTGGCGTAGTTGGTTAAAGTGCGTGGCCGCTATGCCAAAGAACCTTGGAGACCCAGGTTCGAACCCCAGCCAGCGACAGAAAATTATTTGAATTAAAATAATTTTTCTGTACGGCCGCCACCGTACAGCACCGTTGCAGACAATGGCAAACCTCAGAGAGTAATCAAAATGCCATGTAAAGCTTCGTGAGAATAAGAACATTCCGTTCATCGCCGTTCGGAGTCGGCGTTAAGCATGTAGGTCCATTTCTCGGTCAATTGTGTACAAACTTAATAACACGCACAACACAATTGATCATAAGAAGCTAGGTCAAAGTCCTTTCAAGGGCTGAAATGGCCAGTTATTTATTTGTTTATTTATTTATTTGTTGGAAGGGTTTTCAACAGGCCTCTATTGTTGTATCATATTTTTAATTCTAGCACTATTATTCAGCGAGTAATAATTTCATGTAACAAATTTTCAGTTGCTCCCACCGCGTCCCGATGACGTTTTGAAATTTTATTTTGTTTTTATAATGAATTCAAAGAATTAACCTTTAAGGTCGTACCATTTTTTAATATTGTTCTTATACTCAGCGAGTAGCAATTCAATGCAACTCCGATGAATTTTAAAAAAATGCATTTTTCAACTTTTTTGGAAACCTGCGTGGTAAAACGTAACTTCGTCACGTCAAAACAAACACAGAAACAACACAGAAGCTTTAAATGTAGTTGTTGTGCCCATACCCGCACATTACACAAACACAATACAGAGAACTTTGAGGTTATGATAACATCAGTTTGTTCGGGAGGTATAACCGCAAAACTCAAGAACTATTGCAACGATGAAGACGAAAATTTTTATACATTTTATTTGGACCATGAGGAGTGTTCGTATAAAGTTTAAATAAAACTAGTAAGAAATAATCTTTGACCTGGCCGAAGTTAAAATACCCCCACGGCCGAACCAAAGTATATTCAAAGTCTTAAGCAATCAATAAAATGTTGATCTAAAAAAACATTTTCGTCATAGTTTTAACAGAAAATATTCGCTTTTATTTTTTGCCACTTTGTATGGAAGGTAGGCGTGGTTTTCACTCGGTTTTGTAGAATTATATACTCAGATTGCATATTAAATATTAAAGCTTATTTGCAAAATTTCAAGTCCATTTATAAATTTTTGTAGAATTTAAAGAGATTTAAATATTTTGATAAAGTCACTTTGTATGGTAGGTAGGCGAGGTTTTTACTTGATTTGATAGAATTTCATACTCAGAGTACATGTTATATATCAAAGTTCATATGCAAAATTTCACCGTTTTGATAAAGTCACCTTGTGGATAGAGCTAAATCGACTCGGGTAGTGATGTTGATCAAGAATATAGTACTCTTCCATACTTACCACGCCTACTTATGGGCGTTACAAACGGAGTGACAAAACAAATATACCCAAATACAACAAATAGCTGATTAGCTCGCCGCAAACATATCTATCTATCTATCTAACTCAGTTAGTATTACAGCCCTATTTCCAGCATCTATTGAAAAAAATATATACATTGAATATTCAGTCTGGTAAAAACAACCTTTGCCGGGGCAGCTAGTATTAAATAAAAACCAATCTTTTTAATAGAAATTAATTTTTATTTGTGGTTTTTTCGTACTAAAAATAACAATTTTTTTAGAAAATTATTGGATTATTTAGATATTTCGAAGCAAGTTTCTGCTGGTTTTCACTTGGGTTTCTAAGGTTTTTCAGTAGTCTTAGGTTTCGTAGGTTTTTTAGGTCTCCTATTAGGTCTCCTATTAGGTCTGTTAGGTTTCTTAGGTTTCTTAGGTTTTTTAGGTCTTTTCGTTATTTTGCTGGGCTTAACGCTGGGTTTTTCGCTTGAAGCGGGAATAGTTGGTAGAGGAGTGCTTAGCTCTGCAGGAAGCAGCAGTGGTAGACCGACTTTCAGTGTTGTTTCTTCTGTTGGTAGAATAGCCACATCTGGTGGCTTTGGTGGTGATACAGCTATTGCTTGATCGCAGACGTGCATCAGCAAAATTGCCAAAAGTGCACAAAGGCTGAATAAACTTTTATGCATGTTGAACTTCTGTTCCAAACTGGAACTACCGACCTGTTTCTTAATAGTTCTTATGTTGTTATGCTTAAATCTTGAGTATTTTGGAAGTATTTATATACAAATTTTTTACATTATTTGCAAGTATGTGTGTTTTCCCCGACAGCTTGTTGTTTGGTGTCTTTTCTATATTTTAAAGCATATTTGAATGATATGATCTATGTGTTTGTGCGTTCGCATTGAAAGTCTAAATAGTCATATATAACTTACACGTCAATTCAAATGGAACAAATTTATTTCTTGTGAAAATATTTGTCTTTGTTGAAATAGAAATTGTTTGAATAGTTTGTCTAGACAATTGTTTCTTCAAACCATAAGTTATTAGTTGGGTTTTTGCTGTTTTATTAGTTCAGCTTAAATTTGAAGATATTCTTCATATATTTCCATGCTCTCAAGTCGCAATTGATTTAAAATTCTTCAAATTTTGACACGAAGGCAAAAAATTTCAACATCAGTGGAACAATATGTTTACAAAAATATGGTTTGGGAATCAAGACAGGATGGCCAACTATACACAATGGCAAATCTACAGCAATTTCTTGAATTTATTCTCATGAATTTAAAGACAAATCCTTTAAATAAAGCCGTGAAACGCTTCGGCGTGTTTTTAACATAGTGTTACGCAAAATAAAATAATTATAATATAGTATCAACACAGTATCTTTTCAACTGCATGGTTCATACATCGAGTAAAATATAATATTGCCATAAAAACTCGAAGCATATGGAGCATGTTTTTGATACTCATATTGAAAACATCAACCTTAAACACAAAGACAAACACTGACTGCTGCTAAGTAACAGAGTTCTAATGTACAATATTTTAAAGTATATTTCAAACTTTTGAGAGCAACAAAAGAGTACACAGATTATGTTTCTGTATTGCATTTATTTTCCTCATATATTTATGTTTTTCATACAAAATTCTACATATCACATATTTTTATGATACATATTAACCCTCTCCAGCCCCTCTAGACGTTGACGTTGATGTTGATGTTGAAGTTGATGTTGATGTTGATGTTGATGTTGATGTTGATGTTGATGTTGATGTTGATGTTGATGTTGATGTTGATGTTGATGTTGATGTTGATGTTGATGTTGATGTTGATGTTGATGTTGATGTTGATGTTGATGTTGATGTTGATGTTGATGTTGATGTTGATGTTGATGTTGATGTTGATGTTGATGTTGATGTTGATGTTGATGTTGATGTTGATGTTGATGTTGATGTTGATGTTGATGTTGATGTTGATGTTGATGTTGATGTTGATGTTGATGTTGATGTTGATGTTGATGTTGATGTTGATGTTGATGTTGATGTTGATGTTGATGTTGATGTTGATGTTGATGTTGATGCCACCCTGAAATCATGACGATACGAATGTTTTTTGTAATTTAGTTGTGAGGCGGAATAACACATCTATGATGTCGTGAAACAAAATTTACCGCAGCATGTCTCCTGAATGAATAATAATTCAATTAATTGTTACATAAGCTGCTATTTTCACGACCTGACAACGTCAAAATTTTTTTTTTAATTTTTGTCGTAAGGCAAGGTATAAATCCTTCATTTTCCTTTCTAAGCATTTATCGCAGCTTATATTCTCACCGAGTAAAAATTCAATGCAACGCCGCTGCATGAATGTTGCCTTGTCGATATTTGAGCTGCTCTTTCTGTATCGCCATGGCGTCAGAAATTTTTGATTTAATTTTGTTGTGAGGACTTAGAACAGGTCTTTATTGTTGTATTATATCTTTAATCCTAGCACTCATACTCAGCGATTCTATACAAATTTTCAGTTGCGTTGCTCAAGCAGCTCCAACCGCATGCCTATGCCGTTTTGAATTGTTGTTTTGTTTTGATAATAAAGTCAAAGAATTAACCTTTACGGTTGTATCATTTTGACGTGACGAAGTTACGTTGTACTGCTCTAGTTTCCAAAAAAGTTGAAAAATGAATTTTTTAAAAATTCATCTGCGTTTCATTGAACTGTTACTCACTGGGTATAAGAGCTATGATTAAAAAAATAGTATGACCATAAAGGTTAATTCTTTGACTATATTAAAAAAACAAAAAAAAAATTTAATACGGCATAGGGACGTAGTGGGAGCTGCGTAAGCAACGCAACTGAAAATTTGTTACATGGAATTATTACTCGCTGAGTATTAGTGCTAGGATTAAAAATACGATACGCCAATAAAGGCCTACTGGAAGCCCTCACAACAAAGTTAGACAAAAAATTTCTGACATCATGGGGACGCTGAGAGAGCCGCTCAAAGATCGATAACGCAACATTCATGCAGCGGCGTTGCATTGAATTTTTACTAAATGAGTTTATAACCTACGATAAAAGTTAAAAAGGAAAATGAAGGTTTTATACATGGCTTTACGACAAAAATAAAAAAAAAATTCCGGCGTCGTCAGGTCGTGAATATAGCCGCTTATGTAACAGAAATGTAATATCGTTGCATGGAATTATTTCACACTCAGGAGGAGTGCTACAGTAAATTTTGTTTTACGACAGCAGGGATGTGTTATTACGCTTCACAACTACATTACAAAAAAAATTTTGTTGTCATGATTTCAGGGATGCAATCACATAATGCAGTAAAAATGCTACAGCCATGAAAAAACGTTGCATGGATTTTTAACTCTGTGACTACTGGTGCAACGGTAAATTTTAAGGAACGAAAACAAAGGTGAGGTCTTCGGGCATATGACAAAAATAAAAAAAAATTTGACGGCGTGTCAAAAACCCTCAGGGAACCGCCTAATGTGACGCATATGCATCACTTTTGCTGGATTAATTAAAATTAGAGCACAACCAATGGGGAAGCAAAAAAAAGCAAAACGAAAAGCACCAACTCCAAATTCAACAACAACTCCAACACCAACACCAACACCAACACCAACACCAACATCAACACCAACACCAACACCAACACCAACACCAACACCAACACCAACACCAACACCAACATCAACACCAACACCAACACCAACACCAACACCAACACCAACACCAACACCAACACCAACACCAACACCAACACCAACACCAACACCATCACCAACACCAACACCAACACCAACACCAACACCAACACCAACACCAACACCAACACCAACACCAACACCAACACCAACACCAACACCAATACCAACACCAACACCAACACCAACACTAACATCAACATCAACATAAAAATCAACATCAACATCAACATCAACATCAACATAACCATTAACATCAACATCAATATCAACATCAACATAACCATTAACATCAACATCAATATCAACGTCGACATCAACATCAACATCAACATCAACATCAACATCAACATCAACATCAACATCAACATCAACATCAACATCAACATCAACATCAACATCAACATCAACATCAACATCAACATCAACATCAACATCAACATCAACATCAACATCAACATCAACATCAACATCAACATCAACATCAACATCAACATCAACATCAACATCAACATCAACATCAACATCAACATCAACATCAACATCAACATCAACATCAACATCAACATCAACATCAACATCAACATCAACATCAACATCAACATCAACATCAACATCAACATCAACATCAACATCAACATCAACATCAACATCAACATCAACATCAACATCAACATCAACATCAACATCAACATCAACATCAACATCAACATCAACATCAACATCAACATCAACATCAACATCAACATCAACATCAACATCAACATCAACATCAACATCAACATCAACATCACTATCAACATCAACATCAACATTAACAACAACAGCAATAAACTTCGTCACGTCAAAACTTACGGGTGTGTCCACGGCATAGCCAACTCTTTTTTTTTTTTAGTCATAGCTCTTATACAATTCAACAATTCAATGCAACGCCGATGAATTTTGAAAAAATTCACTTTTTTGGAAACCTGCGCGGTAATACGTAACTTCGTCACGTCAAAAATTAGAACTAAAGAACGATAAGACAAAATACGACACCTTGTGAATTGCCCAATTATATATAGATCAGTGATGTTCACGTACAGTGTTGCCAGAAAAAAAAAATTTCGCATCGTAACTTTTACTTTCAGCCCGTCGGATTTTCGTCGAGTTTGTCGGAAGGAAGACAAATAAAATACAATAAAGATGTATGATCCACATTTCAGGTTTATTTATTTAAATAAACTACTTTTTTTACATAATCTATTTCAAATTTAATCTATTAAGCAATGTAATACTACCTACAAACATACAAAATTAGAGAATTTTCTCTGTAGAATTTGAGCTAGAAAGACCACAACTTATACCGTAACAAAATAATAGAAATTATTGTACTCGTGCATTTATTTTGGAACAATAATTAACTAGTTTTTTATCTTTTTTAATCAGAAATTTATTCATATCCAAATATAAGATGTATTTTCATCCACAACGCAGTTTAGCACAAACATCACAGTAAATAATTCAAACATAAAGAAACGTTGTGGGGTCCGTGGCGTAGTTGGTTAAAGTGCGTGGCCGCTATGTCAAAGAACTTTGGAGACCCAGGTTCGAACCCCAGCAGCGACAGAAAATTATTTGAATTAAAATAATTTTTCTGTACGGCCGCCACCTCTCTGCAGACAATGGCACACCTCAGAGAGTAATCAAAATGCCATGTAAAGCTTCTTGAGAACGAGAACATTCCGTTCATCGCCGTTTGGAGTCGGCGTTAAGCATGTAGGTCCGGTTCTCGGTCAATTGTGTAACAACTTAATAACACGCACAACACAATTGATCATAAGAAGCTAGGTCAAAGTCCTTTCAAGGGCTGAAATGGCCAGTTATTTATTTTTTTTTTAAAGAAAAGTTTTGAAAGCAATACAACGCAAGTAATTGCCATTCCTTAGTACGTTAACATTCGTGATAAGAAGTGCTGCCAATGATTTTTAATTAAAATTAATGCTTCAAAGTTGCGACCATTATTTTATTTGAAATTTTTTTTCATTTCATATACATATGTACATAAAGAAATATATGTGAAATCGGACGTCGGGTCTATTTTTCCTGAAATCGTAACATTCTGAGGAATTTTGGCCAAATATCGGATCATCGTATTCAAGGCTAAAAATCGTAACAAATCCGATATATCGGACCATCTGGCAACACTGTTCACGTAGTACCACGCGTGGTGAGACTCGAAAGCTTAATTCGAGAATCGAAACACGTACATGATTTAATGCATGATACAATTATACAAGGTAGGAGTGACAACTTACTTTTTTCTCACCAGTACCTTGCACCGATTGTCAATTGCCTGTATATTTTGTTTTCTATTTTCTTTTCTTCTTTTTTCGTTCTCTAATTTATACTACTTTTGACAGTTAGCGCAAGACGAAAGAACTGTCACTCCTACCTTGTATAATTGTATCATGATTTAATGCACGAAGTTCTCTCAATCAAACTGATTGAATCACTGATTGAATCAGTTGGCGCTGAAACTTTAAGCTGTTTGGTTCGCGTCGCTTGGTCATGTATTTTGCACTGCAAGAAATGTTTGGGGCATATGAAAATGCGTTATTTCCAGAATAATAAAAATAATAATGATAATTTTAGTGACAATGATAATTATAGTGATAATGACAATGATATTGATAATGGTAATGATGATGACAATGATAATTATAACACAATTCTTGCTTAATACCTGTACAAACATTTTTGACAGTGCAGAGAGCTACAAAAATAAGCACAAAAGTCGAAAATTGGAGAAGTATGCGAGTGAACACCACTGATAAATATATGTAGATCTTATTGATATCTATCCGACATACTTCTTTTGAGATCGATTAAAAACTGATGGAGTTATATCAAAAAGACCTTTTGGGGCAGATTTTGGTTCCATCTAAACAAAAATTTGTATGCTACTAAAACCCCCTTAACATAAGCTTTAAATAGGGGACGTTTTTTGAAATTGTTTTTGGTGACCCATCTCAAATCCTTGGTTCACAACTAAAAAAAGGCTTGTTTTTAAAATCAAGAAATGATATTGATTTGCCATGTGTATAGTCGGCCATCATGACTTGATTCTCAAACCATAATTTGCAACACATTGTTGGATTTTTTTTTGCATTCGTCTCTTTAGACTTTAAAATTTTCAAGGCAAATTTAAAAAAAATTGAAAACATTTGCGTATTGATAGTATTGAAACCTTGAAATTTAAAATTACTTGAAATGCTGAACTTAAGATAAAAATAAGCTGAACTAATAAAACAGCAAAAACCCAACTAATAACTTATGGTTTGAAGCAACAAAATGCCTAGACAAACTATTCAAACCATTTCTATTCCAACACAATTCAAAGACAAATATTGTCACAAGAAATAAAGTTGTTTCATTTAAATTGACGTGGGAGTTACATAGTTCAGTTTTTCGTTCCATTATATTAGAAACAGCTTTTTGATGCGAACGCACATACACATAGATCATATCAATCAAATGTGCTTTAAAATATAGAAAAGACGTCAATTAACAATCTGGCGAGGAAAACCACACATATGTGCAAATAATGTCTACCGTTCGGGTATAAATAATTCCCGTTTCGGGCGAAAAACATAGCAATATACTCAAAACAACTAAAAAACCTAAGAAACCTTAGTAACATAAAAACACCTTAGAAAATCAAGTAAAAATTAGCAGAAAACTCAATTTACTTCGTAATCTCTAAATAATTCAAAAGTTTCTAACTAAATTGTTATTTTTAGTACCAACATACCAGAAATAAAAATTAATTTCTATTAGAAATACTATTGGTTTTTCTTTAATATAAAATCAGAATATTATGTGTAAGTAAGTGCTACAATATGTAAAATGCAATAACTATAGAGTTCAGATTTGTCACTTTCTCAGCATTAACTCACGATCCAGAAATTATTAAAAAAACTTTCAAATTTCTGGATATCAGTGGCCCAAAATGGGTTGGGCTCAGGGATAACACAGGTTAGAATCCCGGGCAGGCCATGGTCCAACGCTTTAATCTTTTTGAATTTCTTTTCTCATTTCTAACCAACTGAAATTTGAAATTCATCAATATTTACGACTTTAAAGTTACTAGAGTTGGTGCTAGAGAAGTTTGAATTGAGAAGTTAAAATTGACTGAGGTAAAGGCATGTCACTTGCCTCAGATTCTAATTCACATGTTTCTACGGTTTCTTGCCACGTTTAGAATCTATCGTTCTAAACGTGGCAAGATTATAGATTATAGAGATTCATTGAAGCATTAACATTGAATGCTTCGTTAGGGATAGAGAATGAGTCGCTATAAATCAGCGATGCCCAGCGACTAACTACACTCAGAAAAAAATCCGCATTTGAAATCAACATTTAAGTATTTTGACATAAAAACTTTTGATTTTACCATACAAATTTTGAAATTAAAGTAAAAACTTTTGTTTCAAGAAATAAAAATTATGAAATAACAAATAAAAATGTTTTCTCAAAAACTGTAAAATGTTGATTCAAAATGTTGAAAATTGTTAAAATAAAACCTATGAAAACAAGCTTTTAATGTCTTAAATGAAAAAAATACGTTGAATTGAATGTAGCTCCGTTATGTTTCACAGATTTTTAATTTTATCGATAAATTCTTCAATGCATATAAAGATGAAATGAATACGTCAATCAAAAGTTAAAAATTTTAAAATTATAAGCAAGCATTGGGTTTGTTGCATCTTTTTTTCTTCGATTCATGTGTTTCTAGAAAAACAGTTAGAGCAAAAGTAAAGTGGAAAATAAAAAAAAAAAAACAATGATAGAGTCACTGCAAGATCTGCTGCTGGAATTCATGTTGACAACAAGACAACATAAAGAACAAAGAAGGCAACAACCAACAACAACAACAACGGACCTTGTTACAAAAATTCAAGCGTTCTCTGCCAAAAATAAATTCCGGGTAATTTCCTCGGCATATTGGCATTATAAGTAGAACCTAAGTAGCTTGAGTGGATCACAGTGTAAAGTCATACAAAGGCTACTGATGAGTTGGTGTAGCGGCCAATGAAACAGTCTGTATAGTAAGCTGTGTGATTTGCTCAATACAGAGCCGTTGTTGTTGGTTGTTGCCTTCTTTGTTTTTCATGTTGTCTTGTTGTCAACATGATTGGTCTAGAGCTCAAAAATTTGTTTTCAATATAAATAATGAAAGGCCGTATTCAAATATTAAGATTAAAAATAATTTTTCTGTATGGCCGCCACCTCTCTGCAGACAATGGCAAACCTCAGAGAGTAATCAATATGCCATGTAAACCTTCTTGAGAACAAGAACACATTCCGTTCATCGCCGTACGGAGTCAGCGTTAAATCTGTAGGTCCGATTCTCGGTCAATTGTGTACAAATTTAATAACAACACAATTGATCATAAGAAGCTAGGTCAAAGTCCTTTCAAGGGCTGAAATGACCAGTTATTTATTTTTTTTTAACCTAGTCAGAACGCAACACAATAAGATAAAAATTCTACTAATGGAAGGCTTTGTTCTCTCTGCCAAAAATTGCGGGAACTTTGTCTACAAATTTCAGTATAAGTGAAACTTATGCCAAGTCTACACAGAGAGTTTACGAGGGTTACTATTTATATTTCGGGAATAGCAAATAATAACATAACATTTTTAAATGAAAATGGCTTTATTGTTTTTCAAAATATTCCCCTTGATCATCAATACACTTTTGGATTCGTTCAAACCATTTGTCATAGCAGTATTTTTATTCCTCTTGAGACACCTCCAACATATGGCTTCTGCGGCGCTCGTAAATCGTTGACCACGCAGTTTACCTTTGATGTTCGGGAACAAAAAGAAGCCATTGGGGCCAAATCAGGACTGTATGGAGGATGAGTCATCAATTCGACGTTTTGACTGCTCAAAAGTGCACATGTTTGACGAGATGTGTGAGAGCTCGCATTGACCTGATGGAGAATGATTCGTCTTTGGCGGTTGGTTTTGCGAATTTCTCCGAAGACTTCCGGCAAACAAATGGTCGTGTACCATTCAGAATTTACTGTCCTACGTTGCTTAAGGAACAGTGGCCACATGACCCATTCGGTGGAAGAAACAGGCGACCAATTGCTTTGCAGTGCTTCGTGCGTGAACAACTTGTGTTGGATTTGCCTCGTCTTGGAATACCCGACGTCACGACGTCTTTTGAAGCACCACGATTGAACTTTTTAATCATTTCCTTACACCAATCGACGCGAGACTTTTTTTGAGCGATTGATCAATTATGGGGTATCCAACGAGAGCAAATTTTTTTTGCAGATAAGTGTTCATGCAAAATCGAATGTATTGAAGTGGAACTAATGTGCCGATTTTGGACGACCTTCACGGAATTCGTCGGCGACCGAACTACGGCCACGACTGAATTCACTATACCAGCGATATACTGTGGTTTTTGATGTGCGTTATTGTCATAAAAAGAACTGAGTTATTCGACGCATTCTTGTTGAGATAATCTACATCGAAAGTTGTGAAAAATAATCCAACGAAAACCTTCTCTTGAAATTTCCATTTTTTGAAAAAATTGATTTTCTTCAAGGTATATTCAACAAGGTAGTCTCGTCTCGGAGTGGTGGGTACAGTAGCTGTCAAACATAAGAAGATCGTAAAAAAAAAACAGTGAATAGAAAACTGTCAAATGTATTAAATTTCAAAGTTTTAATTTTTGTGCGTGCTGAATGTTTATTTTTAGTATTTATTTCTGCTATTTCTGGAAACACTAAGGAAGACACTGCTCCTGGCTGCAACCGGAGTGGACCGCAATTATTCCCCGGAGGATTCATAAAATCCGCTTTATAAAAATGCTTTTCGCAAACCCACGCTGATTGGGAAAATGTTGTGGAACAAGCAACGTTCCAGCGATTGCGTCTTGCTTCATTAAGAGGCACACTAAAAGACGAGCCATTTTCTTTTTAAAAGGCTTCCTACAAATTGCACAACTTCTAGGCATTAAATCGCTTAAATAATTTTCATCAAAAACACAATTCTAATTAGAAAATTTTGTTATTTGTTTTGCTTTTATTCGTCCAATAGCCGATTTTGACAGGTGCTGTACCCACCACAAGAGAGAATTTCAACTAATAACTCCACCTTCCTTAATATACCTTGATTTTCTTAACTCACTGTAAACAAAACAAATAGCGCTTGTTCATCAAAACGTTGTGAGTAAATTTATGCCAACAAATGTCAAACTTTATTATGGTGATGTCATTAGTGTTGCCAGTTTCCGAAATATTGATAGAACCCCTCGTAGTTTTGAGTTTAGTTTGAGTTCAACCATAGCTGTTCACACAGAGCTGCATCGGCAGAATTGTGTTAAGCGTGACATTCCTTTGTTTACTTTTGTGTTTATATATTCATATATTTCATATATATATTTTCATATATCATATTTTTACGGTACATCCATTACGGTGACATCAATTCCACTTAGGACAATTCTGCTGCTATCTCTGCGTACACACGCGATGTCTTCCTTGCGCTCCTCAAATCGGAATTTTTATCGGCCCATACTGATATGAAGACCTCATCTTCCCACACTTGCCCAAGTTATTTTGTTATCTTCTTAGTTCATTTTTTGCAGACTAACCCCATTATTCGCTATCACGAAACGAGGCACGAACGACAAAAAATAAACGATCAACAATATTTTCTTGCATTCAAAAATCTATTGCATACCGTGTCTTGATTATCGTTGGTGTGCCTTTTCGTGATACAGAATGAAGGGATACATTGCACAATTTTAGAACAGTTGTTTTTGACATTTCTAACCAAAACTAGTAAGAAATGATCTTCGACTGGGCCGAAGTTAAAATACCCCCACGACCGAACCAAAGTATATTCAAAGTCTTAAGCAATCAATAAAATGTTAATCTGTAAAAACGTTTTCGCTATATTTTTAACAGAAAATATTCGCTTTTGTTTTTTGATAAAGTCGCTTTGTATGGGAGGTGGGCGTGGTTTTCACTCAATTTGGTTGAATTCCATACTTAGAGTGTATTTTGAACATCAAAACTAATATGCAAAATTGCAAGTCCATATATACATTTTTGTTGAATTCTAAGAGATTTTACCGTTTTCATAAAGTCACTTTGTATAGGAGGTAGGCGTGGTTTTCATCCGATTTGGCTCATTTACGAACTTGACCTTCATTTTTTAGATAAAAGCTTAAATATTGAATTTCGTGATGATAGCTTTAAAATTACGGCTCTAATCGTGATCACAGACAGACGGACAGACGGACAGACAGACGGACATGGCTAAATCAATTCGGGTGGTGATGCTGATCAAGAATATATATACTTTTCTATACCTACCACGCCTCCTTATGGGCGTTACAAACGGAGTGACAAAATTAATGTACCCCCATTTACGTTTTTTATAACGTAATGAAATAAAAATAAAAAGTTACATCTGAACGTGCCTTTTTTATAAGAACATTGGCATACTTTTAGGCATTCCTCAAACTGATTGATTGATTAAAACAGAAACAAAGTTGAGTGTAGTTGAGTGTCATCTTGCAAAATTGTACTAAAGAACTCAAGAGTTTATTTTGCGTTCAATGGAAAAACTGAAATTTGTTCTGGAAATTCAAACTGAACTCTTTGTGTAGACACGGACATTAAGTAGCTAAGTGGATCACAGTAAAAGTCATGCAAGACTACCGATGTGTTGTTATAGCGGCCAACGAAACAGTCTGTCTAGTCTGCTGTATGATTTGCTCTAAACAGAGCTGTTGTTGTTGCAAATGGGTTTCTTCATAAAGATACTTGGCATCGAGCTCAACAATTAGTCTCAATATAGTTATAATAAATAAGTTATTCTAAAGTTGTACTCTTCAAGTAATTTTTGTGGGCATCGCTTTCCTAAGTGAAAATACTCATCCGCAAAGACGTCGTACAGTCCATACCGAAGAAGTAATTGTTATTGTGGAGCATAGATTGAGAAGGAGCCTAATGAGTAGGTCCGCCGAAATTTTGTCTTCGAAAATTTAACTTCCAGAATGCGATACCATACGTGACACCCGCGGCGGCCACATGCTCAAAATCATATTTAAGGCATAAAATTGTCTTTCTAATAAAATAATTTTTCAGTTTCAGTTGGATAGCTTCAGATCTTCATAGACGATGTCTACTAATAGGGCTTTACAAGTACATTCTTCACTACTCAAATCTTGTTTTATTTGATAAGTCGCAAAAAAATAAAAAATAGTTTTTTTTTTAAACAATTATTTTATAAGGATTCGAAAAAACAAACTGTTGAAGTCCTGATTTACTACATTTCTAATTTGACTCACTTGAGTTCGCTTTTTTTTAATAAATTTTTTATTCTTAAACTTAAAGAAAAAATAAAGAAAATAAAATTTCCTCAAGAAATAATATTAGCTGCTTCTTGAGCGCCACAAATCCTCACCACTTTGCGTCAAATCATGTTATAGGCGAGTTGAATGTGTGTGTGTGTGCGCCATGCAGTAGAGTCCAGCTTGGCACAATTGTTGCAACCGCTCAATGGCCACAGCAACAGCCAACAACGGCGAACAACAATGGCAAAACGATGATAAAATAAATATATCTATTAAACTACTGGACAAAGTTTTTGTTCTTGCCAACTAGGAGGGAGTAAGAAAAGCAAAAACTTAAAAGAAAAAAAAAAATAAAAACAAAACATATCCTAAAATTAAATTTCAACTTCAATCAAAAAATTCCCAGGACAATTAAGTGAAAATTTTCTGTGATGTTTTCATGTTTTTGCGACGATTTTAAGTTGTGCACAAAAACTTTTGCTTTGATTTTCTGTGAAAAATTTGTCGAAAAAGTAAAAACAACGAAACATTGCATTTTAAGTTGTAGCTGTAGGAATTGCAATGGGTACCCAGAGGATTCGATTGCTGGCTTGACAGCCAGAAATATTGCAACTACAGCTATGAGCACAGCAACAACAACAACATAATCTTCTTTAGTTTATGCAGAATAGCCGCAATCTTCGTGCAAATGTCTGCCCGTCTGCTTGTCTAGCTGTCTTCGGTCTTGTGAGCGTTTTCAATTTTGTTGTCCTTTCTTATTCTTAACTCGCCGGCTCGTTGCTTTAACTTATAAAACATTTATGAAAATTATGTGATTCTTTTGTGCTTTTGTAGCAACACTTTTAAGGGCTTTGTTTTTTGTTGTATATCCCGGAAATTGTTATAAGGATGTGGCGACATGTGTGTGTTTAAGTCTATGGGCTACATCCTTGTTAGTTAAGAGCGACAGGAAGTTAGTGCTTGGTATGAAAGTTTTCACATTTCTATTTGTATGTGTCCAATTGTCGGCTTCCTTCCGCTGGGAGTGAAACTCCTGTAGTGTATGTTTTATTTTGAGAGTTTTTATAAGGCTTAGAAAAATTTTCAAGGATGGCTTGTTCGGAGAATCTTTAAATGGTTTGTATTAAATTTAAATATGTTTGGAGGATATAATTATTTAAAAACAATAAAAGAAGTACCCGTAGGATTCGGCATAACAGCGTATCTTTATCCTTGTCCTATTTATTGTCCATATCCTTTTCTTTGTTCCCAAACGTGTCCTCATCCTTATTCTTATATTTGTCCTAATAATTGTCCAACTTCTTGTCCCAAATTCAATTGAAAAGATTGACAAGATTTAACCAAGCAATTGGTTAAATCCAAGTTCAAATTCCGGATATTATCCTTATTTCTAATTCTTTTCCTTATTCTTGTCCCACTTCTTTTCCCAAACTTATTCTTAATCTTCCTTAATGTGTCCAAGTCTTTGTTCTATTCCTTGTATAATTCTGCCCTTATCTGTTCCCAATTTTGTTCTAGACTATGTTTGAGTTATTTCTAAATCTTTGTCTTTATCCTTCTCCTAATCATTGTCATAGTCCTTCTTCCAATTCTTGTCGAATTTCATGCTTTAATCTTTATCCAAATCTACTGCTTATCTTATTCCTGGTGCTTATCTTTGTCAAAATCCTTGTTCTCATCCTATTTCTTATTCTTATCCTAATCCTTATTCAGATTCCAGTCCTTATACTTGTCATTATTTTTCATTTAATTCATTTTTGTTTTTATTTTAATTTTTATTTTGACGTAGAATACGTCATTCTCGGAGGTAAGTAGGGTGGTTGATAGTGATCAGGTGTCGGTATTTATATCACTTTTTGAGCCTTTGGTGGGCCTAAAGTACTGATCGTACAATGTTGATGTTAGCACTTGTTGGTCTGCTTGATCCTCAATGCGACAAAAATTCATGTTAGAACTCTCTAACTTATATAAATTTTACACAATTACATGAAATATAAAGCCAACATTTGATGTGTTTGTTTGCTTAAACTTGCTACCTATTTATCGACAGTTATCGACAAAACCATCAAATTTTTATGGGAGCCCCCCTAAGGAGTGGTCGGAGGGAATAGGTGTCAAAGGCAAAAATGTTCCTTTTGCAAAAGTAAGGGAATAGGTGTCAAAGGCAAAAATGTTCCTTTTGCAAAAGTAATGGGGTCAGTCAGTCATATTAACCCTCTCCGGCACTCTCTTAAAGGTCATATGCTCAGGTGTATGGAATAAATAGACAAAAACTATAAAATTTGTATGGGAGCCCCCCTAAGGAGTGGTCGGAGGAAATAGGTGTTAAAGGCAAAAATATTCCTTTTGCAAAAGTAATGGGGGTTGGTAATACATATTAACCCTTTCCGGCACAAACATAATAGAATGTGTATGGGAGCCCCCCTAAGGAGTGGTCGGAGGGAATAGGTGTCAAAGGCAAAAATGTTCCTTTTGAAAAATAATTGGGGTCGGTAATACATATTAACCCTCTCCGGCACTCTCTTAAAGGTCATATGCTCAGGTGTATGGAATAAATAAACAAAAACCATAAAATTTGTATGGGAGCCCCCCTAAGGAGTGGTTGGAGGAAATAGGTGTTAAAGGCAAAAGTGTTCCTTTTGCATAAGTAATGGGGGTCGGTGATATATATTAACCCTTTCCGGCAAAAACCATAAAATTTGTATAGGAGCCTCCCTAAGGAGCGGTCGGAGGGAATAGGTGTCAAAGGCAAAAATGTTCCTTTTGGAAAAGTAATGGGGGTCGGTGATACATATTAACCCTTTCCGGCACAAACACAATAAAATTTGTATGGGAGCCCCCCTAAGGAGTGGTCGGAGGGAATAGGTATCAAAGGCAAAAATGTTCCTTTTGTAAAAGTAATGGGGTCGGTTACACATATTAACCCTCTCCGGCACCCTTTTAAAGGTCATTTGCTCAGGTGCATGGAATAAATATTTTGCTAAATATTTTTTAAAAAAGATGTCATCAAAAGCGAATTGAATAATTCTACGTCTTGTGTTACGACATAGTCGAAACTACCGTATCTTTTTTTATTGTTTTTGCTATTGCATTTGGTGTATTAAGGTTTCTTAAAGGGGTTCCCTGAGAAGCCTCATGACACCATTAATTTTGTTTTTTTATTTTTATCAAGAGGCCAAAACCTAAGCTATTCTGACGTTCCATAATAGTTACCGTAATGCCAATAGTCACGAAGTTACAATGCCATGCAACTTTTTTAATTTTTTTGTTGCATTGTATTTTGATCTTATAGCGGCTCCTTCCGCGGTCTCATGATGTCATGAATTCTTTGTTTATTTTTCTCATGAGGGCTAAGAGCCAAACTTTACTGGCATATAAAATTGTTTACCGTAACACCTTTACATAGTGCGTTTTAATTCCATGTAACAAATTTGATGTTTCGTTGCTTAGACATTAGACATTTCGTGTCCCGATAACGTCTTTAATTTTTTGTTACTTTTATCAAAAAATTAACCTTTACTGACGTGACATAACTTTTGTCGTAGCGCTTTTACTCATTGAGTAAAAATTCCATGCAACGCCGTTGCATTTTAAAAAATAGTGTATCAAATTTTTTTGGAAAGCTGCGCTGTAAAATTTAACGTTGTCATGTCAAAACTGCAATCAGTTCAATTTTGACGGGAGAACGTTAGGTTTTACCGTGCAAGTTTCCAAAAAAGTTGAAAAAAGCATTTCTTTAAAATGCATCGGCGTTGCATTGAATTGTTATTCGATGAGTATAGGTGCTATGATCGGCATTGCATGGAATTGTTATTCGATGAGTATAGATGCTATGACAAAAATAATGGTACGACAGTAAAAGATAATTTTTTGAATTTATGACAAAAATTAAAAACAAAAACTTGAAGACATTTTCGGGATGCGAAGAGAGCTGCTTAAGCAACATAACTTAAAAATTTGTTACACAGAATTGTAAGACGCTATATTAGTAAAAATTATTATACGCCAGTAAAGGATGTTCCTTAACTTAAAGACAAAGATGTATAAAAAATTTCTGACATCATAAGGTCGTAAAGACAGCCACTCTAAGATTCGAAAATACAGCTGTTATGCAACGGGGTTGCATGGAATTATTACTCGGTAAGTATATGCACTACGGTAAAAACGAAAATGAAGGATTTGTACTTGACCTTACGACAAAAATAACAAAAAAAAAAAAAAAATTGTTGACGCCGTCAGGTCGCAGATGCAGCGGCTTATGCAACAAAAATACAATAATGTTGCATGGAATGATAAGGTTAGGTTAGGTTAGGTTAGGTTCTTATGGCTGAGCCGGCAGACGACTCGTACACTTAGGCCAGTGCAGGCCCGTTGTGATACCACATAATCTCTTTTGACCTATGAGAGATATCCCTCCTCAACAAACCAGTTCGAACGGATTATGCATTTTATTATATGCCTATGAGACTTCAGTAAGTCCATTTAAGAATGGATGGCCCAGAGTTTCCAATCTCCTTTTACTTAGCGCCGGACATTCGCAGAGGAAATGCTGGACATTTTCTACCTCTTCCTCGCATTTGCAGCTTCTGTAGAAATCATTTGATGTAAGTCCTAATCGAAGAGCATGTATTCCGATTAGACAGTGACCCGTGAGGATTCCTACTATTTTTGAAAGGTTTATCCTGCTTAATTTAAGTAGTGATTTAAAAAAAAAAATAACTGGCCATTTCCGACCTTGAAAGGACTTTGACCTAGCTTCTTATGATCAATTGTGTTGTGCGTGTTATTAAGTTTGTACACAATTGACCGAGAAATAGACCTACAGGCTTAACGCCGACTCCGAACGGCAATGAATGGAATGTTCTTATTCTCAAGAAGCTTTACATAGCATTTTGTTTACTCTCTGAGGTTTGCCATTGTCTGCAGAGAGGTGGCGGCCGTTCAGAAAAATTATTTTAATTCAAATAATTTTCTGTCACTGCTGGGGTTCGAACCTGGGTCTCCCGGTTCGTTGACATAGCGGCCACGCACTTTAATCAACTACGCCACGGACGCCGACTAGGTAGTGATTTAGTGCGTTTTAAATCGTAGCGAGGCCACGTTAACTTAGCTACCCTACATGTGTCAGGGTGTTCCCAACGTACTTGTGCAATACTCAAAGAATTGTTCTTGCACTGGAGTTTATAGGAAGACATAGGTATATCAATGAAATCCTCATTTAAGAGGGTGTTCGAGGTCGTACCCTTCCTTGCCAATTCGTCAGCCAGATTATTGCCCTCGATATCCTTATGACCGGGTACCCATATGAGTTGGATCCTGAATAACCTTGCCATCTCGTTAAAAGATCTGCGGCACTCAGTGAGAGTTTTAAAATTATCAATATGCGAGTTTAGCGCTTTAAACGCAGCTTGATTATCTGAGAATATGTAAATATACTTTCCCCTAAGGTCTCTCTGACCTAAAATCTTAGCGGTTTCATATATAGCCATCATCTCCGCTTGGTAGACACTACAATAGTTTGGGAGTCTAAACAAAGCTTCTATTCCCAGATCTTGGGAGTAAATTCCCCCCCCCCTACCTGTTTTTGAACTTCTTCGAACTTTTGCGAATTTCTGAATTGCAGTTGCCTTGTCAAGGGCCCTCCACCATACCAGTGAACCGTATACAAGTATGATGTGGACAATTGCCTTATAAATCCAGCCTACTATTTTAGGGGAAAAACCCCATTTTTTTCCTATTGATTTTCTAACAGGCAAATAGAGCTATATTTGCATTTTTAACGCGCTCCTTTATATTATCATTCCAGATAAGTTTTTTATCCAGAATAACTCCTAGGTACTTCGTGCTATCACTAAAGAGTAACCTCGTGCCATTCAGACTAGGTGGTACTAGGTTGGGGATTTTATTTCATAGTGAAAAGGATGAGATCTATTTTCTCTGGGTTTACGCTTAATCCACAAGAGGACGCCCATCTCGAAAGGATTAGGAGTGCTCTTTCCATTAGGTTGACAGAGGGTTTGAGGAAATTTTCCGTTGAAGACGAGAGCGATATCATAGGCATATGCAATAACCTTGTAGCCTTCCCCCTCCATTTTTTTTTTTTTTTTTTTTTTTGTTTTAATGGAATGATTACTCGCATATTAAAAGTGCTGCGGTTAATTTTATTTTATTTTGACCACATAACGAAAGTAAAAACAAAAATGTTTGTGCCATCATGGAGGTAACCCCTTAATGCAGTAAAAATGCAACAACAATGAAAAAACGTTGCATGTTATTATAACTCCGTGATCATTGGTGCTATGGTAAATATTATCTAGTGACAATATAGGTGAGGTTTTCGGTTATTATTATTATTGTTGAAATTTTCACTGCGACCCTAAGATCTATTGTGCCCCTTCATGGACTTAAAGAACCACTTTTAGTCCAATCTCTGTGATAAAGGCTAGTGTATGTCCTATATCTCTTGATTTTAATAAGTTATCTGGTATTATGTGGTAACCCAGATATTTATGTCGAGTTTGAATAAGTGCGGGACACTATCCTAGGATGTACTAAGTAGATTTTTCGTCTTCCTTGCAAAAACTACATGTGTCGTCACTAAGTACTCCCAGTTTTGTAAGGTTATAGTTCAACCTTCAGCGATCTGTTAGCAGTCCTGTGATGATTCTTAGATCATTATCTGTTGTTACATGCTTTTTTTGATGCTCTTTAGGGCATATGCCCCTCATTCTGGACAGCAATTGGGCTATCTACCGAAACGACCGCGACTATACCTCCACAGGCCTGTCACGAGAAGGTAGTGTACTGATTGCTATTCACAATTCTCTTTCAAGTGAGCTTATAGAAACACCTACTCAGAAAAACTTTGAACACCGTATAGTAAAATTTTGTATAGGAAAAAGTGTATATACATATGTACATTGGTGTTATTTACATTCCCCCAAGTTCTAGTGAATCATCATACAATGAGTTATGTGAAATAATCACTACATTTATGGCGACTTTAAATGAGGAAGATAAAGTTATTATTTTTGGTGACTTCAACCGTCCAAATATATCATTTATCATTGACGAAAACGACAACTATCTCCTGCCTGTAAACCTCTCAAGTTCCATAGACTTTACAATACTAAATACCGTTTATAGCAATGATCTTCAGCAAGTCTCTGCAACACAAAACCAAAATAGTAGGTGGTTAGATATAATCTTTACTAACTCATACGATGAAGTGAGGGTTGGTCCAACCATCGAAGCAGAAAATTTGTTTGCTAACACTGTCCACCACACAGCCTTAACAGTTACTTTCTCTTACATTAATATTTCTTTTACCAAGTCCTTCAATAACTCCATTGTGTACGATTTTCTTAAAGCCGATTACGAAAGCAATCTCTAGATGGTATTAACTGGAGTTGTGTTCTATCGAACTTGGACTTAGATAGTGCTATTTCGAGTTTTTACCATTACATTTCTACAGCTATCAAAAGGTATGTGCCTAAAATAAAGAAAAAAAACAAACTTTCAGAGCCTTGGTTAAATGCAGATCTCAGATACGTGAGAAACCAGAGAAACAGAATTTACAAATTCCTCAAAAGCACTGCGCATGTAAGCGAAAAAATGAGGCTCAAATATGATGAGCTATCGAAAGAATTTTCTTTCAAATCAGAAGTAGCTTGCAAGTCTTACACAAACTTAATTGGAGAAATTTTGCCCTTATATATTTAACAAATCACTCTCTATTGGAGTGTTTCCCTCTTATTCGAAAACTTCCCACCTAATACCAATATACAAAAACGGTGAAAAGAGTTCTGTTGAAAATAATAGAGGCATAGCAATTTTGTCAGCCATCCCAAAGCTATTCGAAAAAATTATATGCGAAAAGCTAACAGGCCTTGTCAATCCTCGACTAAACGAGCAGCAGCACGGGGTTCGAAAAGGTCGATCCACCACCACTAACCTCATGATCATGGTTTCGGACGTTTTAAGTAAAATGGAGAAAAGAGACCAAATAGATGCTATTTATACTGATTTCAGTAAAGCCTTCGGTCGTGTTGATCATGGCATCTTAATAAATAAATTAGAAAAATTCGGTTTCTCTGGATCTTTTTTTAGTTGGCTATCAACTTATCTCCTTGGTAGATCCCAATATGTTAAATTCCAAGGAATTTTGTCAAAGAAAATCGAAGTCTCCTCTGGAGACCCGCAAGGTAGCCACCTTGGTCCTCTTCTCTTCAATATCTTCATATCCGACTTGTCCATAGTGTTGAAGGATATTCCACATCTTATGTATGCGGACGACCTAAAAATGTACCACGTAATTAAATCGCAGGAAGATGTCAACTTTTTACAGTTAAGCCTCTTAACTCTTGAGACCTGGTGTACCCAAAACAAACTTTACCTCAATGTAAATAAGTGCAACGTGATAAGTTTTTCCCGTAGAAACCAAGTAACGAATTATAACTATCACCTCAACAATATCGAACTTAACAGGGTCGATTTTATAGTTGATCTTGGAGTGGTCTTGGACAACAAACTGTGTTTTAATCTACACTATGATAAGATTGTATCCAGGGTCAGCAAACAGCTCGGATTTATTAAAACACGACCACATGAATTCAAGAATGTATGGGTAACTACATCCCTGTACTGTGCACTAGTGCGCCCAATACTTGAATATGGCTGCATTATTTGGAATCCATCTTTTGAATCCCATAGTGATAGAATCGAATCCATACAAAAGCAATTTGTCCTATTCGCTCTGAGAGAGACTTATAACCCCCGAGAATATTGTAGCCTTCCACCGTATGAACACAGACTCAGCCTATTAAATTTGATGACGCTATCAATAAGAAGAACGGTATTGGATTCATGCTTTACTTTCGATGTTCTGAACGGTGTAACTAATTGCGAATACATCTCTAACAAGATTACCCTCAACGACCCTATAAGACGTACAAGACATACTCGGCTGTTAACTGAATGTCAGCATCATACTGCATATGCAAGTAATGCATATATTTCTTATAGTCCATCAGCCGTTGCTGTAGAGAATTTAATAGTTTATATCCGACCACTACTCACCTTCCATGTCTAAATCCTCACTCAAGCGATCTCTATCCAAGTCTCTTTCTCTTCCTAATCAACCCCATCTTTAAGCTTTCTTTTTGAGCTTTCTTTTTACTTTCCTTCTCCTCTTTCCTTTTCTACTTCTAAATATGTATAAAATATACTAGTATTTAAGTAAGTAGCTTTTACTTTTATTTGTTCTTCTTCTTGCCTTTTCTATTTGACGTGTTCGTATAATCATGTCATTTAGGTGGGCGGATTACGCCCACATCGAATTGCATATCTACGAACACCAAAACAAGGAAAGGGGAGAGAAAAAAAAAATAAAACCTGTTAGAATAAGTAAATTGTCTTGCCTTGCTTGGCCAATAAATCTATATCTATAGCTATATCTATATCTATATCTATATCTATATCTATATCTATATCTATATCTATATCTATATCTATATCTGTTTCTTGATGTTTCAAATTATATATATTTTTATTTTTTACGTAAATTAAAATGACAACCAACAGTAACGAAAAAATGCTGAAAACTAAAATAATAAAAAATACGTCGCTCGCTTGTTCTCTTCACTTCGTCTCTGTCCGGGTTGCTAGATCGCTAGAACATCCTCCGGCCTTGAGACTCGATGCTTCTCGAGGCTCAACAGGTTCAACAGGTAGAACACACAGCTTTTGGATAGGTCTAGTTGTAGAACCGCTTCCCGTCCAAAGTGTGACATTACGCACTAGGCAGTCAGGACCTGGATGCAAGTCCGTAATGCGAGCCATTTTCCAAAGGCTAGGTGGAGTTGTTTCGTTTTTGATGACAACTAAATCGCCAACCTTCAGGTTTTGCTGCGCCTCACGCCATTTGGGACGATGCTGAAGTTCGTGAAGATAACTTTCACTCCAGAGCTTCCAAAACCTTTGCGTAATTTGCTGTCGCGTCTGCCAATAACTTAAACGATTTTCCGGTTGTTCCATCGGTACTTGCTCGCCTAATGATGGCACCAGAGCCTCGCCAATCAGAAGATGTCCGGGTGTCAATGGATTTAAATCTTGTGGATCAGCGCTCTGTGCACATAAAGGGCGTGAATTAAGGATCGCTCCGATTTCTGCTAGTAGTGTCTGAATTGTCTCAATTGTCAATAAACGTTTTCCCATAACGCGGCGCAGATGATGTTTGACAGACTTTACTGCAGCTTCCCACAGGCCCCCTTGATGTGGAGCCGATGGTGTGATGAAGTGCCATTGCGTTTGTCGTAGTGAAAGTTTATCGAAGAGATCCGATGTCTGCCAAGACTGTAGCATGCGACTTAACTCTCGCTCCGCCCCAACAAAATTCGTCCCGTTGTCACTCCAAAGATGCTGACAATGCCCGTAGCGCGAAGTAAAACGGATGAATGCCATCAAAAACGCCTGAGTTGTTAAATCTGACACAAATTCCAAATGCACCGCCTTTGATACCATGCAAACAAATACAGCTATGTAGCCGTTTATCACAACATTGCCTCGTCGTCGATCTGGCCTTACGTGTATTGGACCAGCGTAGTCAACTCCCGCATGAAGAAAAGGACGTGCGGGACGCACACGACATGATGGCAAGTCAGCCATCATTTGCTCACTCATTTTCGCCTTAAGCCGTTCACAGGTTATACAATCCTTAATTAGTGTTCGCGCTAGCGATCGAACACCTATTATCCAATAATTTTGCCTTAATACGCTGATAAGCTGCTGTGGGCCGCAATGCAACAACCGAAGGTGCGTCGTTCGCGCTAGTAACCAAGCCAAGCGACTCCTTTTCGGTAATATAATTGGATTTCGCTGATCTCTGGGTAGGTCTGCATTCTGTAATCGACCACGCATACGCAAAACATCGTCTTCGATAAAAGGCGTCAACATGCCAATAGAATTAGATAGCCGTACATTATTTTCTGACTGATTTTGCATGTGTTTACGCTCCAATAATCGTATATCTTCTTTAAAATGGTCATGTTGCTCCTGCTGAATCCAATGCTTCAATGATTCATCCAACTCCTTAACACTCAGCGCAGTTTTCCTTCTTTCTGCTAGTGGTGCTCGACAATTATGAACAAATCTAAGTACCCATGCTGTTACCCGAGTTAAGCGACTTATTGTTGAATAGCGATACAGAAGTGATTGTTGATTGATGGTTATTGCATTTACGCTGGCAATTAACTGAATTTGATTAGACTTCTGATAAGGGAAGAGCCGCACTCCGGGTTCAATAACAGATTCTAACGAGCTTGAAAGCGAATTGTCTTTCAAGCCTTGACGACATTCTTTACGCACTTCTTCTTCCAAATGTGCAGAGAAGGTTTCCGGTGGAGACGGCCAAGAAGCCTTTGGTTGACGAAGAAATACAGGGCCATGCCACCATAGATTGGATGAAATAAGTTCTCTTATAACAACACCCCTAGAAATCAGATCAGCTGGATTTTCGCCGGTTGGAACGTATCGCCACTTGCAATTCAATGTGCTGTCCCTAATTTTTCCAGCTCGATTTGCTACAAATTGTTTGAGAGTACCAGTTTCACGTTTCAGCCAACATAAGACAACCATTGAGTCGGACCAGCAGGTGGAAGAGACTATTTTGATATTATTTTGAGCATTGAACTCGGATAAAACTCGCTTCATTAAATCGCCGAGAAGGGTGGCAGCACGTAATTCGAGGCGTGGAATAGATTCCCTGTTCAGCGGTGCGACCCTGGATTTCGATAACATTAAATTCGATATAAATTCTCCATCCTTTTCAATTACTAAGTATACTGCTGCTCCATAAGCTTGCGAAGATGCATCGGAAAACCCATGTAGTAACAGATCAAAACCTGGTTCATGGCCTAACCAGCGCGGAATTCTTATACGCTCAAAGTCAACAATTTGAAGAAATATCTCTTCCCATGCAAGCCTTAAGTATTCTGGAAGAACAGAATCCCAAGAAATTTTAGCGCTCCAAATTCGTTGCATTAGGATTTTGGCCTTAATCACAAATGGTGATACTAGTCCATTTGGATCATAAAGTCGTGCTGTGACACTCAAAATCAAACGTTTAGTCCAACCAGAAGCCGGAATAAGTGGCATTGAATGAACCTTAAATGTAAGCTCATCTGTTTTTGTATCCCATTTCAGTCCCAAAACTGATGCCTCTGTACTAGCACTGAGATCTACGTCTTCATGCACGGACTTTGGGTCCAGTGCAATTTGAGTAGCGGTAGAGTTTGATCGCCATTTTGTCAGCTCAAAGCCCCCCACTGACAAAAGTTTTCGCATTTCTTCACATAGACGCAGTAAATCTGCCTCAGTATCAGCTCCGGCCAAACAATCGTCCATGTAAAAGTTGTTTAATACTGCCCGGGAACCAAGAGGCCATTCAAAAGCGTTATCTTTGGCACACTGTTGCATTGCTCTCACAGCACAGAATGGTGCTGAAGCCATTCCAAATGTTACGCCAGTTACCCAAAATTCCGAGACGTTCCCTGACTCGTCACGCCAAAATATTCTCTGTAAGTCCCAGTGTGCTCTTGCTATCTTGACCTGTGGAAACATTTGCTTGATGTCTGCCGAGATGCCATAAGCATTTAGTCGAAAATTCCAAATTAGATCTATTAAATTCCTCTGCAGCTTAGGTCCAATCATCTGGACGTCATTTAAAGATAGTCCTGTATCAGTTGAACATGAGGCGTCGAAGACCACACGAAATTTTTTCAGCACCGCGTGATGAGGAATATAATAAGCCTGACCAACTGGTGCGTTACTTGCAAGCTTTAACCAACCTTTATCAATGTAATCGTTAATAAACGCATGATATTTTTGACTTAGTTCAGGATCATGCTTCAATCGAGCCTCCAGACGCAAAAAACGCTGTAGTGCAATCCCTCGGTTAGAACCTATACGACACCAATCTTGACGAAGAGGAATCTCTAAAACATAACGTCCCAAACCTTGGTCGTAACGATGTGTTTCCAAAAAGTGTGTTTCGCATCTTTGTTGTTCTGCTGTCCACTGTGAATTATCGTCTGGGAATGACTCTGATTCAAAGAATTTTTGAACTATTTGGTCAAGGTGAGGATCTTCTTCAGCTTTATAGTTTTCAACTGTAGATGCGACAGCTATCACTTGTGAGTCGGTTAAAATTGTTCCAAATAGAAGCCATCCTATGCGACTTTCTTGCGCTAAAAGGCCAGATGTCAATTGACGTATATTATCTTGTATTATTTGCGCCCATACACCCACTCCTAACAAAATTTGAACTGGTCCTGGTTGATTAAACGTGCGGTCAGCTAGACGCACAGAAATGTCGCTCGGTAGTATTTGATTATATAATGGCCTTTGAGGCAACGAAATTCCACCCAAAACCTCTGGTACAACTAAACAGGTGATCACCATCAGGAGATCTTTGCTATAAATGGACATCAGGTAAGTTGAAATAGATTTATCGAATATTTTAACTTCTGCTCCAGCTGCAGGAAAGAGGCGAGTAGTTGTACGATATGTAGGGATTCGATATTGCGCCACGAAGTCTTCATTGATTAAGTTTATTTGGGCTCCAGTATCGCACATTGCCCTTATGGTTATCGGTATTCCACTGTTCGTCCAAAGTCTAATTTGTGCAGTTGCAAGTAAATTAAAATGTAGATCAGTTGATTCTTTTCGAGGATATATTGAATATTTTAAACGCCTTTTTGGAGGAAAATAACTCTTTTCTGTACTAACCCTGAGGCTGGTTTTACGTATATTCTCTGATTGCTATTGATTCTCTATAAGGGTATCGTTGCTTGTAGCCGCCATCACAGCTCTATTGGCACCAGGCTTAGCACCTCTTAATCCGTTATCTAAAAACACCTTGGGACATATAATACTATTGTGGGCCTGTGAGCAGCGGGGACATTTGCCTTTAAAGCAGTTTTTAGCCATATGACCTCGACGAAGACAGTTTTGACATAATCCCAGTTCTATAATTCGTTGAATTCTATCATCGCGAGACTTACGTAACATATTTGGACATTTGTGAATATTGTGGTCACCACCGCAGCTAAGACATGAAAAGAAGTTACTGGCCTGTGGCATGTTGAGCTTTGTTCGCTCACGCAAAGACTTTACCATTCGATTTTCAGTGTTGCCGTCTATGGGGTGCATTCCTTGCATACCGCCCTGACTTAAAAGCCCACTGGCTCTGCGTTCGAGCCAAGTGAAAAAATCATTTTTGAGACATGGTATGCGCTCTGTTGGCCGCACCATCTCCCACTGACTGCGAGAAGCACTGTCAAGCCTAGATTCCAAAAACTTAAGAATCATTAAATCACGTTGCTCATCGGGAGTGAGCTGCTGCGCTAACATTCTCATGCTGTTTCGAGTAGTATCAAGCATATTACGAACCAAAGTGTAATTTGCTTTTGGCCAAATTGGTAAATCAAAAATTGCTGAGCAGTGTGTTGCATGGCAGAGATACTCATTGTCAAATGATGAACACAAAATTTCCCACGCCTTTATAAAGCTGTCTTCTCGCTGAGGCCAAAACCCTAACACTCTTGCAGCGCTATCTTTCACACAGCCTTGTAATCGTCGTAGTTTTTGCAAGTTCGTGAAATAGGGATTCTGAATCACCTCCGCATTAAAAACATCTCTGAATTGAATCCAATCGTTATGATCACCCCGAAAAGTTGGCAATCGGTCTGCCAGTGGCAAATCAGCATATGGCATTTGCATAAAACTTGCTTCATGGCAATCACGACCCACTACCCCCGAAGAGCTTGGCTGCGAAGCAGCTATTTTTTGACGCAACGTTGCTCGAATTTCTACATATGTATCCTCGATGCGTTCATAGAGGCCATTGTGAGGCTCTTGTGAAGACTGATCACGCGATTGCCTCTGCAGTAAGACAAAATTTATCTCGAATTTTTGCCAAGCCGATTCAAGAATCTCAAGCCGCGTTTGCATAATCTCCACGCTATTATTCTCAGCTCTAATTGATTTAAGCCATTCGGATTGACGCTGAATCTGATTGGCTGCTAGATTAACGTCGCTTTGTATTCCGGCTGCTACCTCATCGCTACCGAACCCTGTTGCATCGGATTGCTCACCGTCTGAAGTCATTTCGTTCAAAGCCACTTCTTCGGCCATTTCAATATCTGCGCTGCCTTGGTTATTTTGAATCAAACCTATTAAAAATAAAGGTATTGCTTAGTAAACTTTAGTGTATAAAATTTGCCAATAATTTTGCTCAATTAAATTCGCTCAAATACTTGTAAAATACAAAATATCGCTCTTTTTTTCGATTTAAGTCGCTAAAAGATTTTTATAATCTCAATTCGCTCTTATTTTTAAGGTTCGCTCATTAGTTTTTACAGTTCGCTCTTTTTTTTAAAAATTTACAATTTTGCTCTTATTTTTTTTTAAATTCGCTCATCAGTTTTTACATTGCGCTTTTTTAATTTTTATTAAGGCTCTTTTTTTAAACTGATATCATTTCATTTCGCACTGAAATTTCTTTAACTTCTTTGCTCTAGCTTTCGATTTACAATTCGCACATTTTTTTCATTTCTTTTAATTTCGCACTTAAAACAATAGATGTGATACGCATTCGCTCTTTATTTTTTATATAAAATTCACATCTAAAAACTTACTTAAAATGCACTTTTTTTTTATAAAATTTCTCATAACTATAATTTCGCACATTGCTCATTATATATATGTTTAGTGCTTTATATATGTACTCAAACCATCATAGCCTTTTATAAAACATACCTTTTTTAATTTCAATATCATAAAATTAATTGTTTTGCAAACTTTTTATTACCGTCCGAATTTGCGGCGCTTGCTTTATGATTATCATTTGCTCTTATTTTTTTGGTCACTGCACCTTTTGCTACCTTTGGTGTGGTTATTTTATCAACCATTGCACGCTTGGCTCTTGGCATTTTGTACGCTGAAAATAAATATAAGCATTTGCAATATAAATTATAAAAGTAAATTTAAAATGCTAGAAACAAAGAAAATAAAATATCATTTCAACGCAATCCATGATATAGCACTCATTGCTTTTTTAACAAAACAATATATTTTCAAACGGCTAGACACTCTATTCATGCCTGTGTGTACATGTGTGTGTGTGTGCTCATACATTTCACAACGTGCTTCTATTATACAACCAAATATAAAACTAAACAATCAGAGCAGCGTTGTCATAACAACGAAAAACAAAATCCGATAGATTGAGAACTCTCCACCAACTGGAAACTTCGATCATGTGTAGACATATTTTTTTTTTCACTGTAGCAAATTTTCTGCTTATACGCACCTTTTTATTGCAAATTACACCTTTCTAAACATTTTAACTTAACTGAGAAACGGTTTTGCACGCAAAGGCACTGATATGCACAAAATGTCCCACACACACGCACACACAGCAAATTAACCAATCCATGCACAAAATGCGTCAGAGAATGCACGATTATTCTTTAAATTTTTGCATTTAAATGGACTGTATCTGGCTCGAATGGACCAAAATGTTTCTTGATGTTTCAAATTATATATATTTTTATTTTTTACGTAAATTAAAATGACAACCAACAGTAACGAAAAAATGCTGAAAACTAAAATAATAAAAAATACGTCGCTCGCTTGTTCTCTTCACTTCGTCTCTGTCCGGGTTGCTAGATCGCTAGAACAATATCTATATCTATATCTATATCTATATCTATATCTATATCTATATCTATATCTATATCTATATCTATATCTATCTATATCTATATCTATATCTATATCTATATCTATATCTATATCTATACTTCTATATCTATACTATTATATAAAATGAGAGTGAACATTTTTTGTGTCCGCAAAACTCCAAAAGTACTGGTCCGATTTTTTTGAAATAAGTTTAAAAATATCACATTTGTGCTACAAAAGGTTCATTGGTTCTTTTCTTTTCGAAATTTCAATAATAAGTATCTTTAATTAAAGTTTTAAGTTTTTTAAAAAATCATCCACAATGCCATGCATTGCTTGATCGTTAGCTTTTCATGCGTTTGTGCTGCGAGAGCCTCAATAAACTGCATGTTGCTCTCTACCATGGTGTAATTAACAAGGTGATCGTGAATTTTTAGCTTATCTCAAAAAAATTTTACCCACGTTTGTCAAAAACAGCTGTTCGTAAATTTCAAGCAAAAGTTGCAAAACAATCTATTACAATTTTTTATTGAGTGCAAGCGATTTGACACTTTTCCGCAGCTTGTCTCTTTTTTTCTTACTTTCTCAACATTTTTTGACAACCGAAGGGAAATCAATAAACGTCACGATCACCTTGTTAATTACACCATGCTCTCTACTATACTCTTTTTGTTCTCAGCAAGCACAAAACAACAAAACAAACAAACAAATACATATACATACATACTTTGCTGCGCTTATAGCTAATTGGATCGAAGTACATTCTAATATGCTCAAAGTTGTTTTGATGAGGTGTATTAATCTCACACAGTTTTGTTAAAAGGGGATTCACTGACCACCTTTAGGATGTTGAGGATTTTTTGATGAGAATGAGATTCAATCCGACTTGATGTATGTATGTATGTACGTATGTTTATTTGTTTCGCTGCATGCAACTTTTCTACACATGTTTTGACGGTGGTTTTCCTGTAATTTATAAATGAACAAAAGGAACAAACGGCTGACTTTTTACTTTATAGAATTGACATTGTGTGATTAAATAAGTTTTTTTTTATAAATAAACAAGAGAACTGGGACGGACATAGGGAAATGGGTTATGGCTTCGACCACACAAGTCAAATTTTTGATATGGAATAGCTTTGGAACTAAACGTCGCATGCCAAAGTCTTTCTACTGGAAAACTGTTATGTGCATTGGAAAAGGGGGTCTGGTCCGATTCTATATACAGAATAGCTATGGAAGCTAAAATCACAGGACATTGAAACTCATAATGGAATTGTCACCTAGGAGTATGTTCTGCTACTGGGAAAATGTAACGGGCAGTGGAACATGAGCGTGGTGTTAGACTAATAAAAGTTTTGAATTTACTTATTATTTCCAATATACTTGCTGGGTGCAGCAACGCGCGGCTGGTATCGCTAGTAAATAAATAAGAGTAGTTTAGAGTGCTTTAACCCTAGTAAGTTTCTCCAGTATTTTCGGTTTGGTTTTTTTTTCATCTTTCTTTATTGAAAGAGGGAGGATTTCTTTGCCTATCTCACAGAATGGTTTCGGACCAACAAGGGGAGTTGATGCTCCTTTCTTTGCCAATTCGTCAACAATTTCCTTTCCTTATATACCTTTGTGTTCCGGTACTTATAGGATCCAGACCCGGTTTTGTAGCCCAAGCATATTAAGTTTGTCATGACACTTCATCACCAGTTTTGAGGTTACCTGGTGAGATTTCAGTACCTTGATGGCCGCTTGGCTGTCGGAAAGGATAGCTTTGTTTTGGTTTCGGTATTTACGGTATTTCGGTTACATGATAGAAATACAAAGATGAAGATACGTTGTCACGTCAAAATCTACAACTGCATCTTTTTTTTTCTATAGTTATTCTTTAAAATAGAATTTATTTCATCTTTAATTGAAATCCCAAAATGACTTTACAGAAAAAATTAACTCAAAAAAATAATTCTTAAACAACTAGTTTCATCTTAATTTAAAGTGAAATAAATAATTATTTAAATCGTCGGCAAATGATGCTCGGTGCGATGTAGTAAATTTGAATTTTTATTTATCGGTTGCAACTTCACATAATCCTGATGATGCGGATGATGATGCTGCGTGCTTGGCAACAGCGGTAATGAGGTGTTTGAAGTCTTGAAATAAGAGAAGAAACAATTGCTTAATATTAATGAACAAAAAACTATTTAAATTTCTTTGAGTAGAAATTTTGATAAAATGTATGTGGCTTTGTTTACTTTTGAATTCGGTTTTGAGCTTAGAAAATTGAATATGTTTAAAACCTTTGATTTATCTCGCTGGTATTGTTGCTGCTGTTGTTGTTGTTGCAATTGCTGCTGTGCTTGCAGCAAGTTTGGTTGTGATTGTTGGGTTTGTAGTTGTTGTTGCTGCTGCTGCTGATTGTGCTGCTGCAGCAATTGTTGCTGCAACTGTTGTTGCATCTGTTGTTGATGCAGATATTGTTGCTGTCTGGTTGTTGCCGTATCTAGCGAACTAAGTGAGTCCAATTCGCGTTGCTTGGCGCAATAATCATCAAAGTATGAGTGCTTGACAAGTTTTTCGCAGGACCAACGCTTGGATGGATCCTTGTCCAGGCATTTCTGTAAATGAAGAGGAAAGTTTTGTAGCGATGATATGTTAAGACTTTATTGGTTTGGTGTACAAACAATGGTTGTAAGGTTGCAAATGCGTATCTATTAACAGCTGGTTCCTTGGCAGTTTTGAAAAATTGTATATTTTGCATATAATCTCCATACTTTTACTTTATAAACCAGTCAATGTATAAGAGACATCCGAACAATTATTCGTTTTATTCAAAAACCAAATCTTAAACTTCTTATTGGTACAACCCATATTGTTAGAAATTGTGAATATTTTTAAATAGGTTTAGGATTAAAATAGAATCTTGCTCGGGATCTTGCTCTAGGATCTTGCTTCCACCAAGCATGCTTTGGTGCCACGCCTTCTATGAAGTCAGGGAATGATCGTGTTCTTGAAGTAATGTCAGGCTGAAGAGCTGATTAACAATCCTCGATCCTACCGGGGCAGCAGCCTACGTCCTATGCTTCGCAAAGTGCTGAATAGGGTTATATTGGAACCTCTATGGCTCCAAGAGTATGAAAACCCTACAGATTTGCGATAGGCAATTCGGTTTCGAAATTAAATATTCATGAAGTTCGATAAAACTTGTTAAGGAGACGGCGTAATTTTTGTAGTACCATTAATAATGAACTAATTCTACTCTGGCGACTTTGGAAGTCGAGTGACAGCCAGACCATGGTCTTATGCTTTGGCCTTTCTTCATTTGTTTCCTCATTTCTTACCAACTGAAATTAAAAATTCGTCAATACATTTAACTCAGAAGCCGTAGTTGGTGGTATAGAAGTTTGTGGAGAAGGTCGTTTAATAACTTGTACTTAAAATTCACTTCGTTTGCGGCCCGTTCATACTTTTCTACGGCCTTCCACCATTTGAATGCCCCCTTCCTTTTCACTAGTCTAACAACCCATTTCAAACCATGACCGACTTGACTGATTAGGCTCAACACATGAAATCCTGACACCTGACAACACCTGAAAGCAGTGGTGTTCAAACGCATACTACCACAATTTGCAACTTTTGTACTTGTGTTAGCAGCTCTCTCGCTCTCTGCACTGGCAAAAATTGTTGTGCAGGTATTTAACAAGAATTGGGTTATAATTATCATTATCAGTATCAGTATCATTGTCATCATCATTATTACTATTATTTTCGATATCATTATTATTATTCTGCACTCATGACTGCACAAGAACTCATTTTTATATGCCTCGAACATTTCGCGCAGTGCAAAACATACGACCAAGCGACGTGATCCTTCCAGCTTGAAGTTTCAGCGCCAACTAATTGAGAGAACTTTCGATTCTCGAATAAAGCCGTCGAGTCTCACCACACGTGGAACTACATGAACATCACTGGTTTAAAGCAGGTGCGAACCCATGGTATAATAATACAAGGTAGCATTGACAGTTGCTTGGGAAATCATATACTGTCAAAAAATATCCTCAAAAAGAGAGCGCTCACAATTCGCCATTAAAAACACAAGCAATGTTGAAAACGTTGAAGTGAAAAAAAACAACAACCACAGCAGCTGCTGATGTATTTCCACAAAAAGCTGTTTTTGACAGTTTATGTTTTCCTGTTGAAGAGAAAATAAGCAGTTGTCAATGCTACCATGTATTATTATACCATGGCGCGAACCTTCTTGCTTGAAGTTTTTCGATTCTCGAATAAAGCTTTCGAGTCTCATCACTCGTGGTACTACGTGAACATCACTGGTTTAAAGTTTAAAAAAAGAGATTTCTGGCACATTAAAAGTGATGAAAAAAAAAAAGAGTGACGCTCTGCCAGAAGAGCCGACTCTGTACTTTTTATTGAAATAATGGTTGCGTTTAGCAGGTACAACTGTTGTGCAACTGTTGGGTGTGTGCCTGCTGAGCGTATAAGCATCAGTTTCTGATTAAAATTGTCTTGTCTTGTCTTGTATAATTGTCTTGTCCTTGGTATAATATCATTCTTTTGATACATTTTATCAACATGTTGAGCTCATCAGTTGCACAACAGTTGTCACATATATCAGTTATATATTTTTAGCGGACTCTGTTTTTTAAACAGCCGTTATTTGAATCTGACGCCTGTGTAACGCATAACAGTTAATTGGGGCCTGTTCCGGTAAGAATTATCAAAAAGAGTTCCACAAGAGTGCAATTTATTGCTTTCTCTTTTATATTTGTGCATTTGGATCTTAATTACCTTTAGAAAATCGATTGTCAGTGGGTTTTGTAATGATTTCGCTGGCATTTTATCCTCCAAAGGCTCCAATGTTGGTGGTACTGGCAAAGTTATGCCCTTAACAGCAGTGTTATAAAAAGTCGAATCGGTTATTTTTGGAAAATGTAACCAGGCCAATTAACTCACTTTGAAATACTCGTTTTGACCGAAGATCTGAATGTGACGCGGCAGCAGGTCGCCCAAGGTTTTGCGTATTAAATACAACTGATCGACATCGCTGCGGCCGGGCCAAAGTGCCTCACCACGCACCAGTTCAGCAAATAGGCAGCCAATGGCCCAGACATCGACAGCCGTACCATATTGCGTGTCACCGACGAGAAGTTCAGGAGCGCGATACCAGCGTGTAGCAACATAGTCGGTATAATTTTCACCGGGACCTAAGGAGAGAATTTTAAAAATAATATTTAATAGTTTTGTCGATAATTTCAAATGATTCCCCTGAAAAATCTTAAAAACCCCCATTCGATAAGAATCTCGACTTCTTGAAATGTTCAACTTTTTCAAGTTACATTCTAAGATTGTGAATTTCTATTTAAGTTTTCGACATTTTAACAAATTTAAAGTTTGCCATCAAGTGACAAACCATCAAAAATATTTTGCTTTCAAAAACAAACAACAAAAACTTACTCAACATTCTGGCGAAACCAAAATCACACAACTTTACTTGGCCCTGTGCTGTCAACAGGATATTTTCTGGCTTGATGTCACGATGCAGACAGCCTTGCTTGTGACAATATGCCACACCATGCAGTGTCTGGTAGCAAATCTGTTTGGTTAAATTTTCGGGACAACCCTGCGGATGACGTTCCAATTCATGCAATACGGTTAGTTCACAAAATTCAAAAACTAAATGCAAGCGACGCTTGCGACGAAAAACTTCCAGCAATGAAACCAGATTTGGATGCTTCAGATTCTAGTTGGAGAAGAGAATGAAAGGATTAAACATTTAAGGTATTGAAGTGTTTTATTTTCAGAATTGACATTTGCTTGAAATTTCTTTAATATCAAGATGTTATTTAATCTTTTCATTTGCATTTCTCTAGTGATAATTATTTAATTTAATCTGGTTACTCACCTTCAACAGACGTATTTCTCTCAAGGCTATTTTCCTAATAGCTGGATCATCTTCGGACTCAACGAAACGTTTAACAGCCACCAAGGCACCTGTTTCACGATCACGACATTTGTACACAATGCCATAGGAACCTTCACCAAGACGACTTAGCTTCTCATAACGATCCATTTTGCTGCTACCTTGAGGTCTGAAAAATAGAGATAGCGAGTGTTTATTCTTCAAATTGTTTAAATGGAATGAAAAATAATTTTTTAGTTCTTTTTTTTTATGTGGTGAAAAGTTTCTCAAAAAGCTACTTAGTGAGTAAATAGATTGCTACTCTTTGAACAAAAAAAGTTCATTGAAGGGACTTAAAAATGCATACCTTTGGCTTAAACACTGACCGCGTATAATGCTTGGCCTACGCATTTCTTTGCGTTGCAACATGTTCTCGTTACGACTCTTTTGAGAGATTTAAGGCAAGTTGGGTGGGACAAATTGTAACGGCAAATGGAATGTGATGACGAATCTTCATGAGTTATGAGTTGTTAGGTTCTTTCGAATGAAAATGATAGAAGGTAGTGAAATAGATTAGAAAATAATTCAATTAAAATGACGGTTGGAGTAGAGATAGAGGTAGAGGTAGAGGTAGAGGTAAAGGTAGAGGTAGAGGTAGAGGTAGAGGTAGAGGTAGAGGTAGAGGTAGAGGTAGAGGTAGAGGTAGAGGTAGAGGTAGTGGTAGAGGTAGAGGTAGAGGTAGAGGTAGAGGTAGAGGTAGAGGTAGAGGTAGAGGTAGACGCAGAGGTAGAGGTAGAGGTATAGGTAGAGGTAGAGGTAGAGGTAGAGGTAGAGGTAGAGGTAGAGGTAGAGGTAGAGGTAGAGGTAGAGGTAGAGGTAGAGGTAGAGGTAGAGGTAGAGGTAGAGGTAGAGGTAGAGGTAGAGGTAGAGGTAGAGGTAGAGGTAGAGGTAGAGGTAGAGGTAGAGGTAGAGGTAGAGGTAGAGGTAGAGGTAGAGGTAGAGGTAGAGGTAGAGGTAGAGGTAGAGGTAGAGGTAGAGGTAGAGGTAGAGGTAGACGTAGACGCAGAGGTAGAGGTAGAGGTAGAGGTAGAGGTAGAGGTAGAGGTAGAGGTAGAGGTAGAGGTAGAGGTAGAGGTAGAGGTAGAGGTAGAGGTAGAGGTAGAGGTAGAGGTAGAGGTAGAGGTAGAGGTAGAGGTAGAGGTAGAGGTAGAGGTAGAGGTAGAGGTAGAGGTAGAGGTAGAGGTAGAGGTAGAGGTAGAGGTAGAGGTAGAGGTAGAGGTAGAGGTAGAGGTAGAGGTAGAGGTAGAGGTAGAGGTAGAGGTAGAGGTAGAGGTAAAGTAGAGGTAGAGGTAGTGGTAGAGGTAGAGGTAGAGGTAGAGGTAGAGGTAGAGGTAGAGGTAGAGGTAGAGGTAGAGGTAGAGGTAGAGGTAGAGGTAGAGGTAGAGGTAGAGGTAGAGGTAGAGGTAGAGGTAGAGGTAGAGGTAGAGGTAGAAGTAGAGGTAGAGGTAGAGGTAGAGGTAGAGGTAGAGGTAGAGGTAGAGGTAGAGGTAGAGGTAGAGGTAGAGGTAGAGGTAGAGGTAGAGGTAGAGGTAGAGGTAGAGGTAGAGGTAGAGGTAGAGGTAGAGGTAGAGGTAGAGGTAGAGGTAGAGGTAGAGGTATAGGTAGAGGTAGAGGTAGAGGTAGAGGTAGAGGTAGAGGTAGAGGTAGAGGTAGAGGTAGAGGTAGAGGTAGAGGTAGAGGTAGAGGTAGAGGTAGACGCAGAGGTAGAGGTAGAGTTAGAGGTATAGGTAGAGGTAGAGGTAGAGGTAGAGGTAGAGGTAGAGGTAGAGGTAGAGGTAGAGGTAGAGGTAGAGGTAGAGGTAGAGGTAGAGGTAGAGGTAGAGGTAGAGGTAGAGGTAGAGGTAGAGGTAGAGGTAGAGGTAGAGGTAGAGGTAGAGGTAGAGGTATAGGTAGAGGTAGAGGTAGAGGTAGAGGTAGAGGTAGAGGTAGAGGTAGAGGTAGAGGTAGAGGTAGAGGTAGAGGTAGAGGTAGAGGTAGAGGTAGAGGTAGAGGTAGAGGTAGAGGTAGACGCAGAGGTAGAGGTAGAGGTAGAGGTATAGGTAGAGGTAGAGGTAGAGGTAGAGGTAGAGGTAGAGGTAGAGGTAGAGGTAGAGGTAGAGGTAGAGGTAGAGGTAGAGGTAGAGGTAGAGGTAGAGGTAGAGGTAGAGGTAGACGCAGAGGTAGAGGTAGAGTTAGAGGTATAGGTAGAGGTAGAGGTAGAGGTAGAGGTAGAGGTAGAGGTAGAGGTAGAGGTAGAGGTAGAGGTAGAGGTAGAGGTAGAGGTAGAGGTAGAGGTAGAGGTAGAGGTAGAGGTAGAGGTAGAGGTAGAGGTAGAGGTAGAGGTAGAGCTAGAGGTAGACGTAGAAGTAGAGGTAGAGGTAGAGGTAGAGGTAGACGTAGAAGTAGAGGTAGAGGTAGCATGAGACATTTTAAGAACATTGGCGAGGTTAGAAAGAAAGTAATTAATTTATAATCAGCAGACGGACATAACCAGTGGTCATAACCATTGGAAATAATAATTAATTTTTTTTTCATAAGGAAATAATCATAGAAATAATAAATAAATAAATGAATTTAGTAGAGTTTTAAATGTGATATCAGTTTTTTTAATTGTTATTTGTTCTTTGTAAATTTCTAATGAGTTAAATTAAAGTTGACTTATTCAAAATTTCATTTCATTTCCTTAACGTTCGCACGATAAGTATTTATTTACTTTATGCTAATGGATAATGTAATTTAATGCTAATGTATAAAATTGAGGTTACAGTTTCCATTACGACAAAATTTTGAGCTACAGCTTCTATTTGGAAAATACGAGGGAGTTTAGCTTCAGCAATATCTTGAATCGAAGCTTACATTTGTACACAGTGGGAAGTTTTACTTTCTATTTAAAACGTTCAAGAGACTTCAGCTTTAGTTTTTGGAACGGAAAGTTACAGCTTCTATAACGTACCTAGTGCGAAGTTACAGCTTCTTTCCCATACATTTAAGAGACTTCAGCTGCAGCTGGAGCTTGAATGAAAAATTTTCATTTAAAAAGATTAAACACTCTATAAACCAGCCAACATATAAATTTCAATAAGGTTAAGAAATTTTAAAATAAAGCCCTAATAAAGTCAAAATAGCTTCCAACAGCTTCGGTAAGAAAAATTATACCAGTTTTGACTTTATAGAGCCTCAATTAATAAAATTCTTCAGCCTTCCAAAACTAACAGTTTCGGTAAGAAAAATTATACCAGTTTTGACTTTATAAAGTCTCAATTAATAAAATTCTTCAGCCTTCCAAAACTAACATCGTTTGGTTATGCTTCTAATAAAGATCCTTTGAAGGCGAATAGGCAGTAATTTCCTGTGTTCATTTCACCGAAGATATTCCCAACTGACAATTGAAGTTCCAAAAGCTACATTGAACATCACAAAATAAAATTGAACTACTATATTGTGAGATACCTCTCCCTTCCTTCACAAGCACTTGTGCAAAGCTTCTCCGAAGTTCATTTAGGCAGCTTCTAGGTTCACTCTTGTATGACAGCCCCGCTCTCTGTTTCCCTACTGAAAAGTGCTTATCTTAAGCCTATACGAATCACAAAAACAAGGATTCTCTCTCACATATGCTGAGCCGCTCTCATAAGTAATATCCCAGCAGTTATTTTGGAGTCAATTGCAAAAGTGAACTAGTTCAGTTCTAGCGCAGTTCGAAGTAGCTCTGAAAAAGTACAAAAGTCATTCAGTGTAGAACAGTTCACTTTGTTTTTGTTTAAAAAATTGTTTATAGACAGTTATAAACAAAATTTCTTCTGGATTGTAGATGGAAAAGATTGTACAAATCAGGTCTTTAGGACCTTTGCTCCAGTACACTAAATTTTTACACTTTTAAAATGTTCATTTTAAAACTAGTTAAAAAAGAACCATTTTCAGGCTACTGCGAAAGCCACCAGTTTAAAAATGTTTCTAATTAAAATATGCTTAATATTTAAATTAAACTAAAATGCAACTAGTTAAAATGTGGGGAAAAGGAGTCATTATGGAGACAATTGTCTTTTCCTATGACATCAACCCGCAAAAAGCGTCAGTTCGTTCAATGTTAAGGGGTATTGTAATGGAACTAGTACTGGTCCTTTTTGGAACTAGTTCAGAACTATTTCAAATTTGGTCCACTTTTCTGCTGGAATAGAACTGTTTGACAGAAAATAAAATACAATTTTTTTATTTAACTCATACGTTTTCTTCTTTTTGCAAATACAAGCTCAATCACGAAACTAAGAAAAGTATTTTGGAAGTATTTTTAAGGAAGAAAAAGTATATGAGGTTTCTCGTTTTAGAAGCATTTACAAGACTTATAGGGGGTCATTCTCTCATGATCTCTCTGAAAGTATTCTTGAGAAAAAAAAAAAATATTTTCGCTAAAAAGTTCGGAGAGGCTTTTCGTCTCAGATTCGTTTCAGAAGCCTTTGCGGGCTAATACGAGTTTATTCCCTCATGAACTTTGTAAAGTAGGTTACACATTATCGCTCATGAATGTCAGTTGCGAGAGAATCTGAGCATGAATCATACTATGTGCAATTGTAGCCAGATTGAGGTTAATTTCCCTAATTGAGGTAATTTTTGACTTATTTTTTATTTATTTTGACTTATTTGTTATTGACTTATTTATTTATTTTTTTTTGGGGTAATTTTTGACCAAAAGTGGTAAATTTTGCGAAAACAATAATTTTTTTAGACTTGTTAATTTTTTGAGTTATTGGCAGCACTGTCATATCTGTGAACATACTCACAAGCATGGTACAATTATAAGGTAGGGCCGACTCGGAGAAGAATGGAGTAGAAAGCAGAGAAAAGCGGCCTAGTTGTCAAAATCAGCTGTTCGTCTTTAGTTTCTTTATGATAATTTTTCGCAGTTGATTTTAGGTTAAACTATTTACAAGCTTTTCTGCAAATTCAACACTTCCTCGCCATTTTATAGATTTATTTGCAATGTTTTTACAATATTTTCACTCAAATTAACACAAACTTAACACACGTGTCCGCACTATTTACATCCTGAAAACATAATATTTTTATTTCATTTGAGGTTTCTACGAACTTTGCCATTTTGACAATTAGTCAACCTTTTCATTATACACTCTTCGTTGACGCGTGAGGGCACTAAGCGAACGGGCCCTACCTTGTAATTCTACCATGCTCACAAGCAGTTTAAGAGCCCGAACAGAACCAAAATTGGCGATTCTGTCGGTTGGCGATCCTCTCTCGGAGAAATCCTTGAGAATACGTCCAGAATAGGAGCGGTTGTCGGTTGTGAATGGTACAAATGTTATTTTTTCATGTTTTTGTTGTTTCTTTATAAATATACTAGCGATACCCGGCGCGTGTTGCTGCACCCGGCAAGTATATTGGAAATAATAAGTAAATTCAAAACTTTTATTAGTCCCTTAGTCTGACACCACGCTCATGTTCCACTGCGCCTTACAGTTTCCCAGTAGCAGAACATCATTCCCAGGTGACAATTCCATTATAAGTTTCAATGTTCTGTGATCTTAGCTTCCAAAGCTATTCTGTATAGAGAATCGGGCCACACCCCCTTTTCCAATGCACATATCAGTTTTCCAGTAAAAAGACTTTGGCAATTAGTAACTCCATGCTGAGTTTTATTGTCATGCGACGTTTAGTTCCAAAGCTATTCAATATCAAAAATTTGACTTGTGTGGTCGAAGCCATAACCCCTTTTCCTATGCCCGTCCCAGTTATCTTGTTTATTTATAAAAAAACTTATTGAATCACACAATGTCAATTTTATAAAGTCACCCGTTCCTTTTGTTCATTTATTAATTACAGGAAAACCACCGTCAAAACATATGTAGAAAAGTTGCATGCAGCGAAACAAATAAAGATAAGTACATACATCAAGTCGGATTGAATCTCATTCTCATCAAAAAAATCCTCAACATGCTAAAGGTGGTCAGTGAATCCCATTTTAACAAAACTGTGTTAGATTAATTCTCCACATCAAAACTACTTTGAACATATTAGAATGTACTTCGATCCAATTAGCTTTAAGCGCAGCAAAGTATGCATGGATATGTATATGCACGGTTGCCACTCGCCTAGTTTTTTTCGTACCAAAATTTACGTAAAAATGTACCAAAAAGAAATAAAATGTACCAATTTTTTTCTTAATAAAACAGTTTTAGAAAATTCATTGGTGTATATTTGTGTGTATACGAACAAACCAAAAATATTAAGTTATTTTATACACATTTATAAAATTGTATATATATTTAATATCCGCCAATTGCGTCGATTTGGTTCTAGCACATTTTAGAGTTTTAGCAATTTGTGAATCTGGCCAGCATATTAATCACAAATTTGAAAGAAAGTCCATTAGAAAAAATGGTAGATTATGCATAATGGAGAACATTACAAGCGCAAGCGCGACCTGCCGAACTTTTTTTTCTAAAAATGTATTTTTGGATTTCATGAATGCATCCATCGTGATCTGATTTTTTTTTTCATTGTTTTGGCAATGCAAAGTATTCTTTGCATGTCTGTGTAAGTGTGGCAAGTGGTTCACGAAAGATTTCTCGCAGACGATACAAAACGTATTTTTATTTTTGTTCTGCAGCCAAGAAAATTGTTGCAGCCATTTTAGACGAAACTTCCTTTTCAAGTCAGTCTTTGATTGAGAAGGTACATCAACGCTATAAAATAAAATTTAACAGTTTTTAATAAATTTTTCAATAAAAACTAAACAACAAGCTAAAGTGAAGCTGAATTCAGCTTATACTGTCGGAAGTGGACGTTTCCCTTAAATCTACTCAATCATTGGCATTAGATTTTAGTTTTTTCGTAAAAGAAATCTGCAAAATCTTATTAAATTTAATATGATATTGAATTTCGAGTTTTTATACTACCTTACCATTAGGAGCGTTATTCCTTCCACCTGCACACACTTGAACAATTGTAAATTACATTTTGTAATTTATACAAAAATTGGCGCAAAAATACAGGTTGTTCATTTTCCTTTTAATAATGATCTTGTACTTTTGTCTCTTTCTTTCACCTTACAATTAAAGGAGAACTTTAGACATTGCAAGTTTCCTTTAACATAAGTTTGAACACTGAACATTACGCCAACAGTGCTACCAAATTTCGATTTTTGTGAAATTTTTAAACTTTCACAAAATGTACCAAACCAGAAAATAATGTACCTATGTACCAAGCGAAAATAAATGTACCAATTTTGGTACAATTGTACCATAGTGGCAACCGTGTGTATATGTTTGTTTGTTTTGTTGTTTTGTGCTTGCTGAGAACAAAAAGACTATAGTAGAGAGCAACATGCAGTTTATTGAGGCTCTCGCAGCACAAACGCATGAAAAGCTAACGATCAAGCAATGCATGGCATTTTGGATGATGTTTTAAAAAACTTAACACTTTAATTTATGATACTTATTATTAAAATTTCGAAAAGAAAATAACCAATGAAGCTTTTGTAGCACAAATGTGATATTTTAAAACTTATTTCAAAAAAATCGGTCCAGTACTTTTGGAGTTTTGCGGACACAAAAAATGTTCACTTTCATTTTATATAATAGTAAAGATATAGATATAGATATAGATATAGATAAAGATATAGATATAGATATAGATATAGATATAGATATAGATATAGATATAGATATAGATATAGATATAGATAGATATAGGTAGATATAGATATAGATATAGATATAGATATAGATATAGATATAGAAGATATAGATATAGATATAGATATAGATATAGATATAGATATAGATATAGATATAGATATAGATATAGATATAGATATAGATATAGATATAGATATAGATATAGATATAGATATAGATATAGATATAGATATAGATATAGATATAGATATAGAAGATATAGATAGATATAGAAATATAGATATAGATATAGATATAGATATAGATATAGATAGATAGATAGATACAGATATAGATATAGATATAGATAGATAGATATAGATATAGATATAGATATAGATATAGATATAGATATAGATATAGATATAGATATAGATATAGATATAGATATAGATATAGATATAGATATAGATATAGATATAGATATAGATATAGATATAGATATAGATATAGATATAGATATAGATATAGATATAGATATAGATATAGATATAGATATAGATATAGATATAGATATAGATATAGATATAGATATAGATATAGATATAGATATAGATATAGATATAGATATAGATATAGATATAGATATAGATATAGATATAGATATAGATATAGATATAGATAGATATAGATAGATATAGATATAGATAGATAGATGTATACTAACAAAAAAATTATCACGGTTGTTAATCATTTAAAAATTTTTCAATTTTTTTATTTTGGGAAAAGGTAAATTTTCTCCGAAAGTGGTGAATTTTATCCCGAATAGTGGTAAATTTCAGTTCGTCTCTCTGGCAACACTGGTATGTACACTCGACTGTTGAATTGTAATTCTTGACTGAACGCTCACAAAATTTTTTATGAGCATATCAGTCACGGGCTAGCTTTTGCTCGTTGTTTGACAATATGTACTAACATTTTTTCAATTCAACATTTGTTCAAAATGCTAATTGTGTCCACATCGCTCGTGGTTCGATTTTTAAAAAATGGATGCAGAAAAGGCGTTTTTAGAAGGTTTTATTGAATGTTACAAGGCACGATATTCGCAAACGAATGAAATTTAATAAAGACGGCATGAATGATAATCTGGTCATGCAGCAGAATGAGAGAGAAATTTAATGAACTTGAGTGAGCTCATGAGCGATAATGTGTATCCCACTTAAGAGCTTCTTGTGAAGCAAGCAACTTTGTACCTCCAGGTGTCTGGTTTACTCAGTTCCATCACGCTCTTGTTCGCCGAACACTTTAGAAATTCCTCTATAACAAGAATAGTTAGTGTCGCATCTAAACTCGCCTGTGGCATAGATCTAATATTTTCGTTAGTAAGAAGTACGCAAATTTTTCTTGGCTGCCGAAGACTTGATTTCCTCTTTGCGAAGAAGATTGAGTGTTATTTCTTGACTCGCCTGTGGCGTAGATTCCTTAGTTCTCATGATTCGGATGCACGCCAACCTTTGCACTATTATTAGGGAACTGAGGTAGATTATTTTTTAAGTTTTTTTTTTATATTGAACTCATAACAGTTAAAGCCGCTGCTGTTGATCAAGCACCGACTTAGTTGAAGTCATAACGCATAGTTCGTGGTATGTGCTGTAGGCCATACCGGAAAAAGACTGTAAAAAATGTTGTTTAAATGGAGCTTATTGTGAAGGTGAAAAAATAAATATTGATGAATTAATGAAAATTGTGCGTTTTATTCAACAATTTCCGGAGCTTTTTGACCTTGATATGCTAGAATGAGAAATCACTTTTGAGTTGTTGGTGGTGCTGGCGAAGTTTTAAAGAGCGAGTTGCAAGGAATGCGAAAGCGACTTTATTGGCTGTTCCTGAGGTATAACATAGAGCTTAAAATTCACGTTATTTCAGTGATTTTTCTTGACATATGATGTAAAATATATTTAATTTTTTTCCACGTACTAATCCAAAAATCCTTTTCCAAGCTCTTAAACTATTTGATTTCGCTCTTTAAAAGAGTTTGTAATGCTCTCAAGGTTTTTTGCAAACAAGGCTTATTTTACACTTTTTTAACAAGCAGATACCTTTTCTTATTTGTACAAGTTTCTTGTGTTTTTTTATTTAATTTTTTGAATTATTTTGCCATTAAAAACATTTCAATAAAAATTCACTTTTTTTCTAAATATTTTTCACCTACCGTCTCAATGCGAATAGCTTGGAAAATTCAAACATTTTTGCCTGTTTAAGAAATTTTTAATTATTGATTAATATTTTCATTGAAAACTTTCAATAACGTCCACGCTGAGCAGCGCTTAAAATCGACTGAATGTCCTTTCATGTGGTCGCCATTTCAATGCATGTATAGCTCGCCAGGTGATGGTAACGAGGGGCCCAAAAACATTGGCCAGCACAAAAGTAACTGCAAAGGCAAAAGCAAAAGCGATAGCGATAGCTTTTTGCTGAGACCTCGTGGAGTGTTGCGTGGAATTAATTTCACATTAAAGCGTGGACTACAAGAAAATCCTTCTAAGAAGTTAAAGGCAGATACGCCCATTTCTGGATTATAAGCCGCAAACACGCATACAAGGACATTCACTTGAAATACACACACTCACCCAGGTGCTCGAACACAAATTCACCTAAGGATGCACACATGCATACACAACTATACATGAATTCAAACACCTTTGAGTCAACATTAAAGTGGTGGTTCCTCATTTAACGAGCTTCTTGTGTTGCATGTTGGCAAAACTTTGGACGGCTTTTGACCTTTGTAAAATTGTTATTGTTGTTGTTGTTGTTCTTGTTGTGGTAGTTGTTATTATTATTGCTTTGACTCTCTATTTTTGTTGATTTTTGTTTCTATTGTTATCCTGCTGCCTCTGATTTCACCTCACTTCTGTTCGTAACACCATTTAAAGAAAACTTTTCCAAAGAAAATGCATTTTATTGCTAGGGTAATTCTCGGCAAGCAGCAAAGTTTTCCCTCTTTCTATTGGAGTATAATGAACGTTATTATGAAATATTTGCTGTCTTTATTATTGCTGTTGTTGTTGTTGTTGTTGTTGTTGTACGTAATTGTAGTGTTCGGTTTGTGGTGCCATGTTATTTGCCTTTGTGGTTTATTGAATAACCTATTCATGCTATACTTTAATTGGTACCACAAAAAACGCTTAAGAGCTTTCGGAGTGCCAATTAGTTGGGGGGCATAGAAAAAGAGTTCCAACTGAAAATGTTGAAATCAATAAAAGGCCAGACTGAGAACGATGGCAAGGTGTGGGCATCAAATTACAGACATTTTTAGAAATTTGGGACAGTAGTTTTTTAATGCTTCGACAAAACATTAAATAGAAAAATTTCCGAAAGTATCGCAAGAATGATTTGTCATGCTCCATTTACTTCTTTCCTATACAAGGAGAAAAATTTCTGTTTTGAATGTGTTTGAAAATAAACACAATATGTTTGTAAATGCTTTTGCAGTTGCAATTTTGTAAACCATTAGCAAAAATTGCTTGTCCTGAAAGAAAATGTATTTGAGACTCTTTCAATGAGAGAGGATTAAGAGAGAAAGTGTATTAATACTATTTACTGTTAAGGGCAAACATTATTTTAATTGTTGCTTGAACTTAGCTGCAATTATTTTAAATGACATAAAATTACGGAATTTTCAAAAATACAGCGGGGTCATCTAGTAGTTTCTTTTTAAATCATAGGATATTTTGACACTGACAGCTGTTTCACACTCGAAATCCTGACATAAAGTCAATATCATACTTCCGCGGATAGAAAGGAGTCGCTTTACGCTTGAACAACGTTGGGAAATACTGGAAACTTATTTTCAAAGTGAGTGCTATGTAACCCAAACAGTGCGTTATTTTAAAAGAAGTTTTGGCCGAAGCACCCACGATGCCTGCCGTACCCCTGCTTTATCAGGGGCTCGAAAAACTCGCACTTTATTGCCGAGAAGCCGATGCATCCACAGAGTGTGACAGTTTGCTGTGGAGTGGTGGCATTATTGGACCATTTTTGTTCGAAAATGAGGCTGGGAACAACGTTTCTGTCAACGGTGGGCGTTACAGAGCCATGTTAACCGATTTTCTTCTACTGAAATGGGAGATATGAATTTGGATGACCTCTGGTTCATGCAGGATGGCAGCCCCTGCCACAATTGATTTTTTGAGCACCAAATTCCCAAATCGTGTTATCAGCCGCCTTGGCGATGTCAATTGGCCGCCTCGGAGCTACGATTTTACTCCTTTGGACTTTTTTTTGTAGGGAGCCATGAATAACCGATGCTATGCCTACAATCCGGAAACGATTCAAGCACTTAATGCTAATATTGTCCAAGCAATCCGTGAGCTACAGCCCGCAGCCATCAACAAGGTCTTCGAAAATTGGAGTGACAGAATTTTTTTAATATTTCCCACTTTTTTTTTAGTTTTGAACCAAGGACTTCAAGTGTTACACCTATTCAGTCAAGTTTGCCTTGAATCGAAAAAGGAGTGATGTACCTATTAGTGTGAAGGAAGGGATAATATAGCGAAATTGTGTAGGATAGCCGTAAAGCCGTATCTTATTCTCTTACCTCAGTCAATTCAAGTTTCTAAGCGATCCTCTCCAAAAACTCACTACAACCAACTTCAACTTTTAAGTTGTCAGTATTGATGTAATTATAATTTAAGTTGATTACACCAAGGGAAATAACGCATATTAACATTATCCACACCTGATTATAAATTTTATTTAAATTTTTACGTTGATAAATCAAATATTTTCTTTACAACTCTTTTTTTTCCCGTATTTAAATTTTATTTATACCACACACCTACACATATATTCCATACAGCTGAAATAGCCGACAAGCAGCAACAGCATCGCGCTCTGTTCCTGCAGTTTATTTCTTGCAGTTGCAGGTTTCTTATAGTTCTCGTTTAGTTTTTGTTGCAAAGGTAATATAGCCTGGATGTTTGGCCAAGATGATTTGTGAGTGCGATGGGTGGTCGCTTGATGAAATGATGCAGGGTGGAGTGACAACTCGATATTTTCTGATGGATGTCTTACACCGGTTCTCATTTACCTGCATATTTTGCTTCTTATAAATTCTAATTCTTATTGAATTTAAATATATAGTTATGAGTTCAAAAGTCACGTCTTTATTCTTTGACATCAGCTTAAAAACTAGCAATTTACATACTAGGTCACATCATAAATAACAAGATTAGAAGTTAAAATCATTTAAAAAGAGCTTAAGACTAGGAATAAGAATGGATAGGAATAAGAATGAGCAATAATAATAAACAACTAATAATACTTATAACTAAATAATTAAAGAGTAGTTCAATAAAGAAAGAGATTAATATTAAGAGAGAGTAAATATGTAAGAGAAAGTAAATATATAAGTAAGTATAGATAAGTTAAGATTAAGTAGAGGTCAATATGTGACTCCTCCCCCCCATAAGATATTTGCGTCCTCGCATAATTTTTTTTTTTTTTTTTTTTTTTTTTTTTTTTTTTTTAATTCATTAAATCTGACATTAATTTCGGATAAATTTATTACAACATAAATCTAAATAATGATATTTAACATATTTAACATTAATTATAAACAAATTTAATTATTAAAAATTAATTATTTTGTAAATCATATTTTCTTTTCCATTGTGTTTTATAATATTTTATTTTACGTTTATTGGAAGTATCGATAACATAATTTCCTTGTCGTTCAAATTTATCAAGTTTCTTATACTTAGGTTTGTTTTTAGGAATTTGTCTGTTTTGTACAATATTTTCTAATTGATTTAAATCATGGTCTCTATTTTGGTTTAGTTTATTAATTTTCTGAATTTTTTGTTGTTCGTATTCTTTACTCAAATTTTGAATGAATTCTTGATCGAAATTTTTTATTATAAAATCAATAGGTCTCTTTTTTGTGCAAGAATGAATTGTGTTATTATAAAAACAAAATATTTTAAATAGTTTTTCTTCTAACTCTAAGTTTTTCCCAATCTTGTCTGCTTCCATTATTCTAAGATGTTCGTTTAACGTGCCATGTAACCGTTCAATGTCAGAATTGCCAGTCTTCGAATATGGTGTTGTTGAATGAGTCTGAATGTTTTGTTCTTTTAAAAATATATTAACTGCACTGTGCAGAATACATCGTTCATTATCAAACACAAGTTTATTCACTTTACCTAAAAACTGTATGCGTTGTTTTAGGGCTTCTAAAATAGCTATCCAATTTCTATCACTGAGTTTATGAAATGTGGCGTATTTAGAAAATTTATCAATAGTGGTAAGGTACATTATATTTCTGTATGGAAACCAAATATCTATATGAACTATGTCATTAAAATGTGTTGGAGTTTCTGTTATTTGGTAAGGAATTTTTAAAGGGTTTCTGTCGTGTTTAGCTATTTTGCATATTTCGCAATTATTTATTACCAAAGCAATCATATTGTGAATCTTAGGATAGAAATATTTGTTCTTTAACTCAAAATATATTTCTTGTATTCCCCTATGGTTGTTACGAAGGTGTTCGTTTTGTATAATTGTCAGCATATCATTTCTATCTAAGATTTCAATAAGCTTTAAATTTGACCTCAATAGAACTAAATTACTTTTTTGAAAAAACTGAATCCAAATATCTTGAAACTCCAAAAATAGTTTATTATTTTCACAATATACACACATTATCCCTTTGTTTATTAGCACCCTTTGCATTATTTCCATTAGATTAGATTGTTCTGTTACGAAAATATGATTTTGACACTTTTTATGTACAATCTTAGTAAAAACTCTTTCATATTTTCCATAACTCAAGTATATTTGATTTTTATAATAATTAACAGATTTTTCCGTTATAAAAATGTAGTTAAGGTTATCTTCAAGTGCACTGTGCACTGTCGCACCAGTTGAGCGTATATCTAGATCTTCGTCAGCTTTGCTGTTGCCTGAATTTTTGTCAATTTCCTGATTACTAAAAACATATGCGCTATTGCAATTTTGATTATCTATTTTCAGATATCTACTTAAACTATCTGCAACTGCATTATCTTTTCCTTTAATGTAACTTATATCAAAATCATATTCATTAAGAAGAATTTTCCATCTTTGCAACTTCATATTCGGTTCTTTGAGATTATGCAACCACGTTAAAGGTTTATGATCAGTTTGTATAAGAAATTTTCGACCGTATAAGTAAGTGCGGAAGTGTTTCACAGACCATACAACAGCAAGTGTTTCTTTTTCAATAGTCGAATACCGAATTTCGTGATCAGACAAAGTGCGAGATGCAAAGCTAATTGGGTGACCATTTTGGCTTAAAACAGAGCCAATAGCAAATTGAGATGCATCCGTCGTGAGGGTAAATTTTTTATTAAAATCTGGTGATTGCAAAACTGGTTCACTAGTTATTAACTTTTTTAAGGTTTCAAAAGAATTCAAAAAATCATTACTCTTAAAGTCCAACGTTGCATTTTGTTTTAATAATTTAACCATAGGATATGCTACTTTGGCATAATCACGTATAAATTTCCTGTAGAAACCAGTTATTCCAAGAAATTGTTTAATTTCCTTTAAGTTAGTTGGTGGTTGCATTGCACTGATAGCTTCCACCTTCGAGGGATCAGGTCTAATACCATCACCTGAAACAAGATGACCTAAAAATTTTGTGGTGAATGCTGCAAACTGGCATTTATGAAATTGAATTTTTAAATTAGAAGCTCTTAGTGTGTTTAAGACTTTTTGAATAGATTGAATATGTTCTTGAAAGCTAGTAGAAAATATTAAAATATCGTCTAGATATACGACGCAAATTTTATTTATGTGCTCCCTCAAAACATAGTTTATTAGCCTCTGAAATGTTGCAGGTGCCGTTTTCAGGCCAAATGGCATACGTGTAAATTCATAATGGCCATCTGCAGTTGAAAAAGCGGTTTTAGATCTATCATCCGGATGCACTTCAATCTGGTAAAAGCCTTTTGCGAGATCAATTGTGCTAAAATAAGAACACTTTCCCAACTTGTCAAATATCGCTTCAATATTTGGGATTGGAAACCGATCATCAACTGTTTGTTCATTCAATTTACGGTAGTCGATTACAATTCGCCATTTTGGTATTCCACTGCTATCGGGTTTTTTAGGTACAACCCAAAGTGGCGAATTGTAAGGACTATTGCTAGGTACAATTATTTTTTGAGTTAACATATCTTGTATTTGTCGATCGACTTCTGCGCGATGAACAACAGGGTATCTATAAAGTTTACTATATATTGGGATGTCGGTTTTTGTATTTATTCTGTGTTGTATTTCAGTAGTAAAAGGTAGGTTCTCCCCCTCTTTGTAAAAAAGATCATTGTATTTATTTAAAACGTTTCTTAAAATTTGTTCATCTGTTGGGCTTAAATGTTTAGAAAATAAGCTATTTAGATCTTTGTCATATAGCTCTTCTTCGCAGGTAAGTACTTGCAAACTTTCATTTTTCAAATAATTGTCCACACTTAATTCTTCTTCTTCACTAAAAAAAATCGGTAATGATGCGTTCTCTGTTTTTAAACATCTCGATTTATAATCCACTATTGCATTTAAATTTAAAAGTATATTATTGCCTATTATACCATCAAAATAATTGTGAAATGAAAACTCGACAAAATTAACAAAATAATTGCTTATATTAAATTCATTAAAAAGTGGTAAACTGTATTTTATATTTGTTGAAACATTTCGATTCAAAACTTTTAGTGTGATATTAGATGAATTTACTCTCCATTTCGGATTACATATTTTGGGGTTAATTATGCTAAACTCTGCACCTGTGTCAATAATAAATTTAAGTTTCTTTATGTGTGTGCGTATTACTATATAGGGTAATTTTTTTGAATGTCGAATTGAAAATTTGGATTGTTATTAATTACACCTATTTCCATTGATTCAATAGGTTCATTTGGAACAAAATTTGGATTTTGATTATCGACTATATTTTGATTACTATAGCTATTGCCTATTCTATTAAACTGATTTTGTGCTCTATTTATTTGAAAACTATTGTTGTAATTTGGTCTTGACTGTACAAAAGAGTTTTGGTGAGAAATGGTATTATTATGTCGTCTTTGTTGTTGTTCATTTCTATAACCATAATTGGTGTTGCTGTTGTTGTTATTGTAATTTGTGTTGCTAGTATTGTTGTTGTAATTGTTATTGTTATACTGTTGTTGTTGTTGATTTACATGAAACCGTCTATTATATGATCTCTGTTGAATACTGTTATTATTATTTTGTAATTGTGAATTGCTGTTAAAAAATCTGAATTGATCATTGTTATATTTCAAATAACCGTTAGATTTTATAATGTCATACGCTTCTTTTAAATTACCTGGATTTCTGCTAACGATTATACTTTTAACAGGTTCAGGCAAACCATGTTTGAAAGAATTTAAAGCAATTCTAGCATTGCTCTCACTATTAATCGATGAATTTTCATCATCACTAAAATATAATGCGTTATTCAAACGACACAATAGAGTATTTAATGAATCGTAAAAATTTTCTATTGTTGAACTGCATCGACAGGCTCTAATGTTATCGATAAGTTCATCAACCGAAAATTTTTCTCCATGGTTGTCGATTAATATTTGTTTGATAAGTGGCCAATTATCGGCATTTCCATTTATAATAAGCGACTTTCTTGCACTACCTATGATTTTATCTTTGATACTACCAAGTAACAAAATTTTAAAATCTTCTGGAAAAGTTTCCAAAATAGGTACCATTGAATCAATACGTTTTATAAAATTTAATAAGCCATCTCTATCCCCATCATAATTTTGAATACTATTGAGGTTAGTTGAAATAAGCTTAAACTTAATGTTAACATCCATGCTGTCCATGTCTGCTGTTTTTTTTTTTGTTTACCTTCTCCTTTGTTGTTTGGCAAGTTGACCTTTAGTAACCTTAGAGTAGAACAACTTACCAAGGTGACCTTGTAGTAGTTGTTGTTGTCCACAATACGATCACGTTTTGTTTGGTTCTTCTCACTGTAATCGCGTGATTTTTTAAAGTTGTTGTAAGGTGACCTTGTAGTGGTTGTTGTTGTCCACAATATAATCAAGTTTTCTTTGTTTCTTCTCACTGTAATCGCGTGATTTTTTTTTTTTTAAAGTTGTTGCTATATACACCAAAAGATTACAGCTATAATTTCTTCTGCTTCCTTTACATACATATATACACATATGTATATATTATATAGTTTTTAAGATTTAAGTTTATTTATTTCAAGTTTTAAATCACACATTTTTTTCACAATTAATGATTTTTAAACTTATAAGAACTTTTTTTTTTTTTTAATTTTTATGAAAATTTAACAACTGAAGTTCTTTTCAACAGTTTTTTATTTTTTTTTTTTTAATTGTAGTTCGAGTCCGACTGCGCCAGTTATGAGTTCAAAAGTCACGTCTTTATTCTTTGACATCAGCTTAAAAACTAGCAATTTACATACTAGGTCACATCATAAATAACAAGATTAGAAGTTAAAATCATTTAAAAAGAGCTTAAGACTAGGAATAAGAATGGATAGGAATAAGAATGAGCAATAATAATAAACAACTAATAATACTTATAACTAAATAATTAAAGAGTAGTTCAATAAAGAAAGAGATTAATATTAAGAGAGAGTAAATATGTAAGAGAAAGTAAATATATAAGTAAGTATAGATAAGTTAAGATTAAGTAGAGGTCAATATGTGACTATATTGTTTTTTGAATTCAATATTTTTACATAAATTTTCTTTAAATGCGATAGTTTAATTTTCAAATATTAAATATTTGAAAGATATTTTAAAAAAATTCGTGCATAATTTTAATATATTTTTTGTATTAATTCTGTTTATATATTTAAATATTTTATTTAATTAAAAAACCATTTAAATAAATTTTAAATAATTACGTAGTCGATTTATACAAATGCGTTATTGGTGCAAAATTGATTCGCTTTTCGGATAAATTAAAAAAGTTTTTGGATAGATTTAACATTATTTTCTTTTAGTGTAGAAGCAAGGAAAGAAATTGAGACATTTTATAGCGAGGAACCATGGTAACGCCGGGATTCGAACTCGGGACTTCTTGGATAAGCAATGTTTGTATTGCTACACACTAGGCCTTGAGTCCCAATCGCCGTTCGATTCAAAGTCGTTCGGCTTTACCTTCCTTCATTTCAAATCAATTAATTTTAATAAGATTTCACAAGTCATGACTTGTTATGGTTTCGAATAGACATATTATTAAAATTTCAGTCCAACAATATTCTTATGCCTATCACTTCCTGATTGTTCCCAAACTTCTCCTCGTCCTAATCATAATTCTTGTATTTGTCCTAATAATTGTTATGCTCTATGTCCAAACTCTTAATTTAATCCATGCCCAAATCCCCGAACTTATATTTGTTTGAATCTCTTTCCCACTCCTTTTTCCAATTTCTGGTTCTAAGTCCAGTCTAGCGTGTCCAAATTGTTGTTCCATTTCTCGTTCTTATCTCTTTCCCAATCCTATCTAAATAATCTTTCTAAATAATGTTTTAGGTGTGTCTAAACATTTTTCCTTATCCTTGTCCAAATCCTTGTGGTAGTTCTGTTTCCAATCATTGTGTGAATTCTTTTCCTTTTATTTTCCAATACCATGCTCTATCCTTTGTCCAAATTTTTCTCCCAATACTTATCTTATTTCTGATCCTAATTTTTGTCTTAATTCTTGTCCTCATTCTATATTTAATTCTTGCCTTTACCTTATACAAATTCCTATCCTTATTTAGGTTTTTATTTATTTTTTTTTATATTTATTTTTGCTTTTGCTATTGCATTTGTTGCATTAAAGCAGTGATGTTCACGTAGTACCACGCGTAGCAGGGGCGAACACAGGTAGGGGTTTTGGGGGTTAAAACCCCCCCAAATGAATGAATAAAAAGAAAATTAAATGTTTAAAGTAAAACAATTATAAATTGTAAAGCATTATTTATTTAAGTTGTAATGTTTTAAGCTATTTTTTACTCTCATCGCTTTTCTAAAGTTCTCATATGTGAAAGTACTCTATCTTGGTATTATGCGCAAGTAGAAAACAAAGTGGCGTCCGTGGCGTAGTTGGTTAAAGGGCATGGCCTCTATGTCAAAGAACCTGTGGAGACCCATGTTCGAACCCCAGCAGCGACAGAAAATTATTTGAATTGAAATAATTTTTCTGTACGGTCGCCACCTCTCTGCAGACAATGGCAAACCTCAGAGAGTAATCAAAATGACATGTAAAGCTTCTTGAGAACAATAACATTCCGTTCATCGCCGTTCGAAGTCGGTGTTAAACCTGTAGGTCCGGTTCTCAGTCAATTGTGTACAAACTTAATAACACGCACAACACAATTGATCATAAGAAGCTAGGTCAAAGTCCTTTCAAGGGCTGAAATGACCAGTTATTTATTTATTTATTATTTTACTGTGTAGATTAGATTTATTTTATCTTTGTCTTCTTTTGTAGTAGCCTGTCTTCTTCTACACAGTAGCAATCTGAAATTGAAATGTGCAGTATTTTTAACGTTTTTGACAAATTTAAATAATTCTTTTCTGTGATATTTTTATATTTAATTAATAAGTTTGTGTTTGTGCCGTCAAAAAGTACCTTCATAAAAAATTTTTAAATGTGAAATTAAAATAGAAAGAAAAAGAATATTGTATGTTAAATTGTCAAACCAATTGTATCATTTTATTTGAAGATTCAATAAAAAAATGTATTCTTGAAGATGCTAAAAAATACCCAGCGAAATGTCGGAGGAAAAAATGAAATAGAGTTTATTTATTTGCATTTAAAAAAAATATCCACCAAAACAGCCCAAATTTAAAAAAAAAAAAAGGTCATGCATCAGTTTGATTTAAAAATATATTTTTATTGAAATTTAATTTAAAGTCGCAATGATTTTGCTTTTAACATCAACTCATCAATCACCAACACAAATTAAACACATTTCGCTAACATTTTTTCAGTGCACCATAGTGCATTGCTGAATACTAGCATTCTTTATCAAATATTCGATTAAGAAACAAAACAAAACAGCTCACAAATTCAGATCAGCGTAAGAAGTGTGTTGTCAGAGAACAGAGAACGAATTAGCAGTTATTCTCATGCGCTTATTTTCTCTTTACTACACGATCTGTTGTTTACATTTATTCGCTTGCAGTGTATTCCTACACTAAAAAAAAAATATTAACTTAAAATTGAACAAAATGTGTTCATAACTTGCCTTTTTTTCATATGTTTTTCAAAAGTTTAAAGCACATTTGCTCTTACTTTGACAAAATTTGTTGCAAGCTATTTTTCAAACACAAAATTCTTCAAATTAATAACAATTGTCAATTTTCAAAAATTTTTTTCAGTGAACAAAAGTGAAGTAGTGTATATTCGTTTATCGAATATACTCATGCAGGGCTCTGACTCGCATACATGTTCTACTACGCAGTTTTTCTCTGTAAAGTCAAGTTCCGCTATCGCAGCAGCTTCAGTTTGATATGAAGTTAAAACTAGAACTCTCGATTTTCGAGCTTTTCAAGCACCCGGACTACCCGGGTATTCTCGAGTATTTCGAGCTACCCGGCTAATAAACGAGTACCCAGGTATAAGTCGATTTTGAATTTTTGTTTTCTACAAAACTTAAGAATCTTTTCGAAAATTTAAGGTGCAGTGTAATTATTAATTAAATAAAAATTAAGTAAAAATTTTTATTAATTTATGTTGCTAAGTAAAAAACAAACAAAATAATCTACTCTTAACCAGTCCCCATCAAACATCAGTTTTCTTTTTTATTTAAATGTAGTCACACAGAGCCAAAACAACCTAATAAAAAAGAAGAAAATCAATAAAATTTCTCTATGGTTTTCTTGTTGATTTCAAAAGTTACCGTCTTGATTTTTGTGAATTTAAGAAGGAAATTTTATTGATTTAATAAGATTTCTTTTAAAATTTTATTAAACCTTTAACCTAGATATATATTTTCAATTGCCTATAATATTAACTTCTCAAAAGGGGGTATTATCTTCTTATTCGTTTTAACTGGTATCTCCTTAAACTTTGGAGAGTGAAAAAAAAAGATTTTCTTATTACAGTTAAGTGTTAATCTTTTTTAATTTATCCAAAAACTTTAATTTTAAAACTTTTTTAATTTATCCAAAAAGCGAGTAATTTTTGCACCAATAACGCATTTGCATAAATCGACTACGTAAATATTTAAAATTTATTTGAATACGTTTTGAATTAAATTAAATATTTAAACAGAATTAATAAAATATATATTGTGTGATGACAAATTTCTTCAGGGATAAATTTATAACACATATTTATTTTAGTTTTCCCCATAGTCTTTTTTTTTACTTTTATTATTTAAACAAATGAAATATTGATTTCTATTTTTGTTATATTTTATCATCGCATTTTCCTTAAGTAATAAAAAAAATAATTGAATTTAACCAAATCTTAAATCTAATTTACTTTTCATGCGCGAGGACCAAGCACCCTGTAAGGTTGCATGTTGGCAACGGGACAATCGGATGATCGAACAAACAAGAAAGTACAAACAACAACAACTCACAAGTAGTCACGTAGGCCACGCGTTGCTTGCTCAAAGTAAGGCAAACGGAAAAATACAAACAACAACAAACTACAAGCAGTCACTAGGCCACGCGTTGCTTGTTCTTGCAACAAGAGAACGAACAAGCACAAGAACCGAGGGTATAAAAGGGAGAACACAGAAAGTTTTTGGACAGTTGGTGAATATCAGAGATCAAGGCAACAGCTAAAGTGCGCCGCGGATTTAAGTCGAAAACTTAAGAAAAGGACATCAGGATTAAAATATCGACAGCGCTGCCAGGAACACAAATTTGGAGCAGACATCAGCAGGATCAGGATTATCGACAGTGCTGCTCACAGGGATACGAACAGCGCAGCCAACAGGGACGTCAGCAGAGACGTTGGCATCGACAGCGCTGCCATCAGGAACGTCAGCGGCGACGTCGACAGCGCAGCCAACAGGGACGTCAGCAGAGACGTTGGCATCGACAAAGCAGAGTCATCGACAGCGCAGCCAACAGGGAACGTCAGCAGAGACGCCGGCAGAGAACGATACAGAAAACCGCCTTTTGTCCTTCAAGAAAGACGCAGTGACGTGAGGTAAGTGCGCATAGCATTGTCCTAGTAGAACCTCGTTAGTTTTCGCTTATTTATCGGTGTTCGAGTTCCCACTGCGCCGATAAATAAGAATCCTTGGTCTTACACAGACATATCCTTGATAGATTTGTTTTTTTTAGTTTACATCTTTTATTTTATTATTAGTTAGTTTTTCGCTTGTTTATCGGTGTTCGAGTTTCCACTGCGCCGATAAATAAGTTTCCTTGGTCTTACACAGACATATCCTTGATAGCTAATTTTTTAGTTTATATTTTTTTTTTGTTCGCTTGTTTATCAGTGTTCGAGTTTCCACTGCGCTGATAAATAAGTTTCCTTGGTCTTACACAGACATATCCTTGATAGTTTTATTTAGTTTTTTTTATTTTATTATTAAATAGTCATTTGCTTGTTTATCGGTGTCCGAGTTTCCACTGCGCCGATAATTAAGTTTCCTTGGTCTTACACAGACATCCCTATGATCCTTGATAGTTTTAAGTATATATATTTTATTTTTTTTTTTATTTTTTTTTTTATTATTCGCTTGTTTATCGGTGTTCGAGTTTCCACTGCGCCGATAAAGAAGAATCCTTGGTCTTGCATAGACATATCAGTTATCCTTTAGGTTAATAGTTCATTAGTCATTTGCTTGTTTATCGGTGTCCGAGTTTCCACTGCGCCGATAATTAAGTTCCTTGGTCTTACACAGACATACCTATGATCCTTGATAGTTTTAAGTATATATATTTTATTTTTTTTATTTTTTTTATTATCCGCTTGTTTATCGGTGTTCGAGTTTCCACTGCGCCGATAAAGAAGAATCCTTGGTCTTTCATAGACATATCAGTTATCCTTAGTAGTTTTTTCGGTTAATAGTTCATTAGTATTCGCTTGTTTATCGGTGTTCGAGTTTCCACTGCGCCGATAAAGGAGTATCATCAGTCTTTCACAGACACATTAGCAGTAACCTTTAGGCAAAGTATAGCCGTACTAGAAATCCCCACGTCACGGTGTCACGAAGGGACAGTGAAGGCATTGAAGATACAAGGGAGCTGAGGCAAAGGCGAATACTCCGAACCAAGAATCCAGGATCCAAGAGTAACATCATATCTTAAGTTTTTATAATTTCATACTGAATATATATATAATACAATTTGTAACGTTTGTAAGAGAAAATAATAAATAATATATAAAACCAAATCAGTGTCTCAAAACTTATAAATAATTGTACGACCCTGGACACCCGCTGATCTATCCCAGCTATAGATCCTGGGAAAAGGAAGTCGTTACAATGGCGCCCGAGCAGGGACACTGATTGAGACACTAGTGTTCCATCTATCTAAGGTTTAATTATTGTTTTCTCTTACAACATTTTTTTTTTCATATTTTCTTTGATATATTCATTTGCATTTCTTTGATATAACCATTTGCATCCAAAATAATAACTCAAGAACGAGTAGATCGTTTACGCCTTTGCGTTATCCATAAGTGGACATTTTTTTTTCTTGACAGCAGAATACGAAGTTGTTCTTATTTAATTTTATTTTTAATAATAACTCAAGAAAGAGTACACCGTCTACTCATATTCATAGTCTATAAGGGAAAAATTTTCTTGTCAATCCACACAATTTGCATCTTTTTTTTTACTTGCCCGGAGAAATTTTGGGATTTTGGTCCCCATCACATTTATTGAACGAGACTTGTATTTGAATTTGAATTTATTGAATTTACTTTTTTTTGAAAAAAAAACAAACCCGTGAGAAAATAAAAAACGAAATGGTTAAAACGTCGTGGATCTATGGTCTCCGCAAGGAACAGCTCGTTTCATATGCGAACGAATTCGGGTTCGATAGTGAAGGATCAGTGGAGGAATTAAGAAAACGATTCTCTGGTTTTGTTGCTGAGGTTGATGAACAACCGCAGTATAAGCAAAGACTACAGGAATTGGAGCTAAGACATGCTGAGAAGAGACCCACATCACCACGACATCTTCAGGTACCACAAGCGCCTGTTGTACAGGAACAGCCTAATAATCTTTTTGTAGTGCCAACCTCAAATATCGGAAGTAATGGTGGCAGATGTAACGATAACGTACCCTACGCACACGTTATCGACCAAGTACGAAAGTGGTCGGTTAGGTTCGACGGAAGACGTGACCCATTGGATTTTATCGAAAGAGTGGAGGAGCTTGCCATGGCCTATGGTATACGCAAAGATTGTTTAGTGCGAACAATGCCGGAACTCTTGACGGAGCGTGCCTTAACCTGGTGGCGCAACAATAACCATCAATGGAATAACTGGAACAACTTTAAGAGGGATTTATTATCGTTCTTTTTGCCATCAAGATTTTTCGAACAATTGGAAGATCAGATCAGGGGACGCCTACAGCATTCGAGGGAGCGATTCAAAGACTACGTGCTAAATATGCAGGATTTAATGCGCTATACAAACTTAACGGAAGAGCAGAAGCTAGGACGTGTTTTTCGAAATTGCCAACAGGAGTACCAGCTTTATATTAAGCGGAAAGATTTTTCATGCCTCGAAGAATTAATTGCCCTAGCAGATGATTTTGAACAGATCAAGGGAGGCAATAATAATCTAAGGGTCCCACCGCAAGAACAAAACCGTTCATCTAGGAATCATCGAGAAGAGCAAAACCGGATGGTCACGCAGACTATTGAGGGCCCAATAAATCCTCACACTTGCTGTCGAAACTGTGGACAAAATGGACATTTCTGGCGAGGATGCAAAAATCCAAGAGTATACTTTTGTTGGGATTGTGGTGCTAGAGGAAGGAGAACCATTGAATGTTGTCGGCAACAACGTCCGGGAAACGCTTGGGGCCCTGGCCAAAAATCCGGGAGTGTGAGGGCCAAACCAACAGAGCCAACAAAGAAACAAAATATTCTACAATACGATACCACCAGGATTTTCGCAAACGTCGAAATCAATAACCACCGAATTGAAGCAATTGTGGATACAGGAGCAACCCGTAGCTTTGCGAGCCAAACACTCGCTCAGGAACTAGGAACACAGGAAAACAGGCAGGTAACCAGTGCAAACGTTCGCATGGCTGACGGAACAGTAAGGAGTGTTAACGAGTCACTGCTCGTTGAGATAAGATTAGGCTCCGCCAAATGTAAAATTTCTCTTCTAGTCCTCCAGGATGTCACCGATGAATTGATACTAGGTATGGATTTTTTAATTGGGGCTGGGGCATGCTTTGGCTGTGGTGGAGAAATGATAAAGCTACGTCACAATTATTCAAGAACCCAAAGTTTTCCTACATGCACGGTTATGCGGGAGTCGCAGGAGGTATCGCAACAAGCAATAGACAATTTTCTAGCAAAAGAGTTGCAACTATTCAATGAGCTACAAGGCCCCACTGATATAACCAAACACAAAATAATAATGACCGATGACAGGCCCCTTAAACAACGTTATTTTCCGAGAAATCCAGCAACGCAGGGTATAATAAATAAAGAAGTAGACGAGCTCCTGGCGAAAGGGTGTATTGAACCGTCAACCAGCTGCCATAGCGCACCAATAGTTCTGGTGAAGAAAAAAACGGGTGAATGGAGACTATGCGTGGACTATCGCCAGCTTAATGCGAAGTCGGTTCCAGATGCCTACCCGCTTCCAAGGATTCACCATATTTTAGATAGACTGCGAAATGCAAAATATATAAGCAGCTTGGACTTGAAGAATGGATACTGGCAGATCCCAATGGACGAAGCGAGTAAGCAATACACTGCTTTTACAGTCCCAGGACGTGGTCTATACCAATGGCGCGTCATGCCCTTCGGGTTACATTCAGCACCGGCTACGTTTCAAAGGGCGCTAGACAGAGTTATTAGCCCAGAACTTGAACCATACGCGTTTGCTTATCTGGATGATATCATTGTCACAGGAAGTTCAAAGCAAGAACACATGGCAAATCTAGCAGAAGTTTTTCAGCGATTACGAGCTGCCAACCTGAAGCTAAATGTAGAAAAGTGCGAATTTTTCAAGACAGAAACAAAGTATTTAGGACACGTTGTTAGCGGCAAAGGAATTCATACAGATCCCGATAAGATAGCGGCAATCGAAATGTTAAAACCACCCGAAAACCTACGTGAACTGCGAAGATGTTTAGGTATCGCTTCAAGGTACCGCCGATTCGTTCCTGATTTTGCAAATATTGTACACCCTATGACCACTCTTCTTAAAAAAGGCAAACACTGGAAATGGACAGGCGAACAACAACAAGCATTCGACACTCTAAAAAAGAAACTCACCGAAGCTCCCGTTCTTGCGTGCCCGGATTTCACTAAGAAATTTATTCTACAGACCGATGCAAGTGACTTTGGACTAGGCGCTGTGTTGACGCAGGAGATAGACGGAGTAGAAAGGGTTATTGCGTATGCCAGTCGGCACCTTGTTCAAGCTGAGAAGAACTACTCCACTACGGAAAAGGAATGCCTCGCAATCATTTGGGGTATCCGGAAAATGCGCTGCTACTTAGAGGGCTATCAGTTCACAGTTATCACTGATCACTTGTCCCTCAAATGGCTCAATTCCATCGAGAATCCATCAGGCCGGATTGCGAGGTGGGCTTTAGAACTCCAGCAGTTCAAGTTCGACATACAATACAGGAGAGGTAAGCTGAACGTTGTCGCTGACGCGCTGTCGCGCCAACCGCTGGAAACAATACGACAAACCACGGTGGAAGCTGCAGAGTCCTTGACGTGTCAATGGCTGGAAAAGAAGAAAGCCGAAGTCCGCGAGAATCCAGAAAAATATCCAGACTTTCTTGAAGAAAACGGACAACTTTATAGGCATATACCAAGACAACCAGGAGACGAAGATAATGCCCCGTGGAAACTATGCGTGCCTTCATTCCTTCGAAATAGAGTTTTACAGGAAAACCATGATCAACCAAGTGCTGGTCACCTTGGCGTCAGGAAAACAACTTTACGCGTGACTAGTCGTTATTATTGGCCTGGAATGTTTCGTGATATAGGCAGGTATGTCCGTCAATGCGAATTATGTCAGAAATACAAAGTCAGTCAACAACAAGTAGCAGGAAAGATGCTCAGTAAAGTCGCCGATGAACCCTTCTCTGTAGTATGTGCGGATTTTGTAGGTCCACTCCCACGCTCAAAGCATGGTAACACCATGATATTGGTTTTCTTCGACAAGTTTTCGAAGTGGACTGAGGCCATCCCACTTCGTAAAGCCACGAGTGAAAATCTACAAAAGGGATTCAGGGAACGTATCTTAACACGATTTGGGGTTCCAAAAGTACTTATCACAGACAATGGTACTCAGTTTACTAGTAAAGCCTTTAAAAATTATCTTAATCTTATTGGTACAAGACTGCAACTTACTGCGCCATATACCCCACAAGAGAATCCTACAGAAAGGGTCAACAGGACTCTGAAGACCATGATTGCTCAATATGCAGGTAATCAACATCGTGTGTGGGATGAGTTTTTGCCAGAAATCACGTTGGCAATTAATTCAAGCAAATCAGAAACAACCGGATACAGCCCAGCTTTTTTACTTCAGGGACGTGAACTACGACTTCCAGGTGCGCTCTTTGATGAAATAACGACGGGAACAGGACAGGGACTTCAAACGGCAGCACAAAAGTCCATCAGGCTTAGAGAAGCATTTGACATAGTTAGGACAAAAATGTGTCAAGCTTCACAGGATCAGGCTCGCCACTACAATCTGCGTCGCCGTCACTGGAAACCAAAGATTGGTCAAATGGTCCTTATCAAGCAACATCACCTATCCAAGGCGGCCGATAGCTTCGCGGCAAAACTAGCACCCAGATACGATGGTCCGTACAAAGTAACTTCGTTCACGTCCCCAGTCATCGTGCAACTCAGCAAAGAAGGCGACAAGAGGGTCACACTGCCCATGTGAGTGAAATAAAGGAATTCCACGGCAGAGACGACGGGCAGGAGAGAAGTTCGGTTCATTAACGAGTGTGATAATATTAAGGATCCTAATTGAAAGGAAACCATCAAGGAAAACAAAATAATAATATGATTTAGTAAAACAATATTGATTAATACATATGTACGAAAAAAAAATATATAAATTAGAATTATCAACGGTCAGGGCTATCAGGTGAATGTCAGTCGACGTGGCGAAGTAAACATCTTCATCTCCGGGAAGTAAGGAGGAGATGTGATGACAAATTTTTGTCATAAAATTTGACACACATTTTTAAAAATGTACTACCTTATTACAATGAAGAATTTATTTTGTTTTTGAATTATATTTTACTTTTATATAACGTTTACTTTATGGTATATTATAAATTGAATTTTAACTTAAAACTCTTTTAAAACTTTTCATGTGAGGGAGCAAGCACCCTGTAAAGTTGCTTGCAACGGGACAATCGGATGTTCAGAGTCGAAGCAAACCGGTTTAAGCAAAACAAGAAACAACGAAATGCAAGCGAGCACGTAGGCCACCGAGGGTATAAAAGGCCGAACAAGAGAAGAAATCAGGCAGTTGGTGTACAGCAGGAGCCGAGTCTAGATTTAATCGCGTGTGTAATATAGTAAAGTAACAATTATCAGGACATCGACAGCGCTGCTAGCAAGGACTATCAACCATAATCAGGACATCGACAGCGCTGCCAGCAAGGACATCAATAACCGCAGTCAGCAGCGACGCTAGCAGATACGTCAACTGCACTGCCCACAGGAACGTCAGCAGAGACGTCGACAGCGCTGCCCACAGGAACTTCGGCAGAAACGTCGACAGAGACGTCAACAGCGCTGCCCGCAATAACGTCGGCAGGGAAGCAGACTAAACACAGAGCAGAGGACCGCCTTTTGCCCTTCAGAAAGGACACAGTGACGTGAGGTGAGTACGCCTTGCATTTTTTTCTTTTTTTTTATTTGGCTTGCTATCAGTATTCGAGTTCTACTGTGCTGATAGACAAGAATCCTTGGTCTTACACGGACATATCCATGATCCTTGCCAGTTCTTAAATGTTATCTTTTTTTATTCGCTTTTTATCAGTATTCGAGTTCTACTGTGCTGATAAATAAGAATCGTTGGTCTTACACAGACATATCTATTATCCCTGAAAATTCTGAAGTCATAGTTCTTTTTCCCTATTTTTTTTTATTAGCTTGCTATCAGTATTCGAGTTCTACTGTGCTGATAGACAAGAATCCTTGGTCTTACACGGGCATATATGATCTGATATTTTTTTTGTTCGCTTTTTATCAGTATTCGAGTTCTACTGTGCTGATAAATAAGAATTCTTGGTATTACACAGACATATCTATTATCCTTGAAAATTCTTAAGTCTTAGTTCTTTTCCCTATTTTTTTTTATTCGCTTGCTATCAGTATTCGAGTTCTACTGTGCTGATAGACAAGAATCCTTGGTCTTACACGGACATATCCATGATCCTTGCCAGTTCTTAAATATATATTTTTTTTTATTCGCTTTTTATCAGTATTCGAGTTCTACTGTGCTGATAAATAAGAATTCTTGGTCCTACACAGACATATCTATTATCCTTGAAAATTCTGAAGTCATAGTTCTTTTCCCTATTTTTTTTATTTCGCTTGCTATCAGTATTCGAGTTCTACTGTGCTGATAGACAAGAATCCTTGGTCTTACACGGATTTATATGATCTGATATTTTTTTTTATTCGCTTTTTATCAGTATTCGAGTTCTACTGTGCTGATAAATAAGAATTCTTGGTCTTACACAGACATATCTATTATCCTTGAAAATTCTTAAGTCTTAGTTCTTTTCCCTATTTTTTTTTTATTCGCTTGCTATCAGTATTCGAGTTCTACTGTGCTGATAGACAAGAATCCTTGGTCTTACACGGACATATCCATGATCCTTGCTAGTCTTAAATATATTTTTTTTATTCGCTTGCTATCAGTGTTCGAGTTCTACTGTGCTGATAGACAAGAATCCTTGATCTTACACGGACATATCCATGAACCTTGCTAGTTCGTAAATATATATTTTTTTTTATTAAATTATTCGCTTTTTATCAGTATCCGAGTTCTACTGTGCTGGTAAATAAGAATTCTTGGTCTTACACAGGCATAGTCGTTATCCTTGGTAGTTTAAGTTTAGATATATTATTGATTTGATATTCGCTTGTTATCGGTATTCGAGTTCTACTGTGCCGATAGATAAGATCTCTCAGTCTTTGACAGACGCATTAGTGTACCCTTTAGGCAAAGTCTACTCTCGGTGGTACGAGAAACTCACCCGTCACGGTGTTACGAAGGGGCATTACAGGCGCAAGAGAACCGCATCAAAGACGATTACCTCGAACCAGGAATCCAGGATCCGAGAAGCTAAGTTGTATTCTACGTTTATATAACCTTAAGGCAAATTTATATAAATATTACTTGTAACGTTTGTAAGAGAAAACTAATAAATAATATATAAAACCAAATCAGTGTCTCAAAACTTATAAATAATTGTACGACCCTGGACACCCGCTGATCTATCCCAGCTATAGATCCTGGGAAAAGGAAGTCGTTACAATTGTAAAACGATTAACAGTTATTTTATTTTGAAGCTCAAATTTTGTTTACAAAAATTACATAAATGTGATTTAATCAATAGTAGTAGGTGAAGCAATTGTATAGATCCTGAGCTGCTGCACGACAAATGATGCGAGCTGCTCGGTTGTTCTCTCTTTTATACGCCTATGTTACAATCAAAGTTGGCTGCGCTTGTAAGAAATTCAAAATATATACAGGGATGCACAATAGATATTAAGAATATTGAAACATAGATGGCGCAGTAAAGAATATTAATGAAATGTAGATGGCTAATAATATTTATGGGTTATGTAAATAAAATAAATAACATTGACTCGCTACAGAGTGGATGTAAGCTGAGTTGCGTCCGTGTCTTTCAAAATTTTAAACTCAATGGAACAAAGTTTCGTAAAAATAGGCTCTTCTTCGCTTCTGGGCTTATACATGACGCCAGTGAACAAATTTCGGTTTCGATCAGGTGTGACTGCATCCTTTGGAATGGCATCTCGGAAAATAGTTTGAATTGAGTGTGGTGAGTAGTCACTCTGCTTGATGTATTCTGGTCCAAAATATTCAATATCAGATAAATTTGGAGAGGCAATAGGCTTTTGGTGGTTTGGTATATTTTCGACAGACTCCTCTGGTTTGCGTTTATTGACAACAATGGATTCCAAAACATTGAGCTCTAGTGGCAGTGACTCCGCGAAATCGAAGTGCTGATCTTGGCTGGTTTCAAAATACCAGAACTTCTGTCCCATGTTTAGAACAATACCTGCTTGTTGCATGAAATCGGTCCCTATTAATGTGCGATTACCGACAGCATGAGGCAAAATGATAAATTGTATATTAAGACACCTGCCGCCGATGACAATTTTGCAAATCGTTGACAAACAATTTCGATTATTTTTGCTACCATCTGCCAACGTTATTTCATACAAAACATTTTCATACTTGCACTTGTTCATGTCCATGATCTGTTTCAAATTTTGACTTGCAACGCTCATGCGAGCCCCAGTATCGAAAAAAGCTTGACCAGGAACACCAAACAGCTGCACATTTGCAATTGGACTGTCATATTCAATTTTCTTCAAAGCAAGTGAATTAAAATGGACGCGATTGTTTTCGGTCGATGTCTTCTTGCAATTTGGGCAATTTGCGCGTATGAAACCAGGCGTATTACAACCATAGCAAGACACCTTAGCCTTGGCTAAAACCACTGGTGCATTGGCCTGTGCTTCTTTTGCTTCAGCCTCCTGCTTCTTAAAACAATTCTCTCGAGTATGACCTCTCTTTCGGCAATAATTGCAGCGCAAAGAACCACCACCAATATTGCTTGCAGCACCGTCGACTGAGGCGTTCTTTTCATTTCGAACCTGCTCAGCTTCACGTGCGTCTCTTAAAAGCTCTTCAAAGGTGTTCACTTTCTCCCTGCATACACGCTCGCGAACTTGCGGGTGCAATAGTCCAAATATGATGTCGATTTGATCACGTTCAACTGGAGTGTGCTCTAACCGTGCGAAGAGTGCTCTTTTCTTTCTGATGAAAGTGTCTGTTGCCTCGCTTTTCTGCTGCCTGAACTCAAAAATCTCAGCATAAACACGCCATGCTGGTTTTGGAGGTGAAAAACTCTCACGTAGCATACGCACCACATCCTGAAAAGACGTAACACCATCTTTCACTCCGCGCCACCACTCCGCTGCGTCTCCTTCGAGTAACCAGCAACCTTCTCTACCGTTTTGAATGTCGATATAGCCGCGCTATGAACTCTTCTACCTTCGCTGGATCGCGCTCGCCTTTATATCGAGCTGTGCATGCGCTGAATGAGCCTTGCTTAACATTACAAGCGCACACTGCTTCCATAAGTTGCTTAAACTGCTCTACTGATAAAGTTGTCATCTTACTCGCTTTTTCTGTACTATTCAATGGACTTATCACTGTTGGATTTGTGTATAATGTTGAACACGTTGGTGCCACCGCCCTGTCCAATGGATTTGTCGCTATTAAACACGCTGTTGTTGTTGTTTTTGTGCTATGCAACTGAGCACTTTTCGCTTTTTGACACGCTGTTGTTGTTGAACTGTTCAATGGAACACTTTTCGCTGTTGAACACGCTGTTGCTGTTGAATTGTCCAATGGAACACTATTCGCTGTTGGACACACTGTAGTTGTGGAACTGTTCAATCGAACACTTTTCACTGTTGGACACGCTGTTGATGTTGAGTTGTTCAATGGAACACTATTATCTGTTGGACACACTGATCCCGCCGCACTATCCAATGGAAACCCTGTCGCTGTTGAACAAGTTGTTGTTGTTTTTACGCTTTTTGAACGATTTGCTGCGCTTCTTAGCTCCAGGTTGCACAATTTCGAGCCTCTAGTTGGGCGCCAATTGTAAAACGATTAATAGTTATTTTATTTTGAAGCTCAAATTTTGTTTACAAAAATTACATAAATGTGATTTAATCAATAGTAGTAGGTGAAGCAATTGTATAGATCCTGAGCTGCTGCACGACAAATGATGCGAGCTGCTCGGTTGTTCTCTCTTTTATACGCCTATGTTACAATCAAAGTTGGCTGCGCTTGTAAGAAATTCAAAATATATACAGGGATGCACAATAGATATTAAGAATATTGAAACATAGATGGCGCAGTAAAGAATATTAATGAAATGTAGATGGCTAATAATATTTATGGGTTATGTAAATAAAATAAATAACATTGACTCGCTACAATATTAAAATTATGCACGAATTTTTTTAAAATATCTTTTAAATATTTACTATTTGAAAATAAACTATCGCATTTAAAGAAAATTTATATAAAAATATTGAATTAAAAAAAAAAACATATTTAAATTGAATATGTTATTAATGGTTTTATAGTATTATTTCCTTCATATTGCGTCCATCAAATGGCATTTGGCTGTATTACTTATTCTCGCTTTACTTTTTTGTTCTCTAATTTATACTATTTTTGACAGTTGGTGCAATATTAGGGCACCAAATGTCAAAAACAGTATAAACTAGAGGGAAAAAAATAAATATAGAAAATATATGTAGATAGAAGCAACATATGTTGGTAAATGACAACCGGTGCAAGATATTTCAAGATATCAAGTTGTCACTCCACCCTACATAATTTCATTTCTTTGCCAAACATGCATACTATATTACCCTTGCAACAATAACTAAATGAGAACTACATATAAGACCTGCAAATGCAAGAAATAAACTGCAGGAACAGAGTGCGATGCTGTTGCTGCTTGTCGGAGTATGTGTGTACGTGTGCGATGCTGTTGCTGCTTGAGTATAAATAAAATTCAAATACGGCAAAAAAAGTTGTAAGGAAAACATTTGATTTATCCATGTAAATATTTGAATAAAATTTATACTCAGGCGTGGATAATGCTAATATGCGTTATTTCCCTTAGTGTAGTTGTTAATTTTTAATTAGATTTTCTCTATGGAATTAAAAAGATTTCTCTTTGGAAAATTCTTATCATTTGGGAGTATTAATAAAAAAACCCAATAAAATAGCTCAATTTGGAGATATTCTTGATTTTATGTGGTAGTTTTTGGCTCTGCTCAGTCATATCGGTCTAATTTACTGTAGAGCATCGCTACTCAAGTATATCTAGCCATGTCCGTCTATATGTCTGTATGTCATGACGATTAAAGCATAGATTTTGGGGCCATCGTTATGAATTTCGATATACTATAAGCTTATATTTAAAATATAAAGGTCATGTTGCAAATTAACGATCTCTTATGAAAATTACGTTTACCCCACATAGAAAGTAATATGAAATTGGTAGAATCTCTTAAAATTTTATAAAAAAAAAATTAAATTCCTTAATTAATTTCAATTTTATTATTGAGGACATAATAAATTCAATGGCCAAAAATAAATGAATTATTGACTTTGTACTCTAAATATTATATAATGAATAAACAATTTTGAATAAGTCTAATAAAAATATAACCCCCCCAAAATTTTTTTCTGTGTGCGCCCCTGACGCGTAGTGAGACTCGAAAGCTTTATTCAAGAATCGAAACACGTACACTATCAAATGTGGCGTCCATGGCTTAGTTGGTTAAAGTGCGTGGCCTCTATGTCAACGAACCTGGAGACCCGGGTTCGAACCCCAGCAGCGACAGAAAATTATTTGAATTAAAAAATATGGTTTTTCTGTACGGCCGCCACCTCTATGCAGACAATGGAAAACTTCAGAGAGTAATCAAAATGCCATGTAAAGCTTCTTGAGAACAAGAAAATTCCATTCATCGCCCTTCGGAGTCGGCGTTAAACCTGTAGGTCCGGTTCTCGGTCAAGTGCGTACAAAATTAATAACACGCACAACACAATTGATCATAAGAAGTAAGGTCAAAGCCCTTTGAAGGGCTGAAATGACCAGTTATTTATATATTTATTTTTTACACCATCGAATTCACGAAGTTCTCTCAATCAGTTGGCGCTGAAACTTCAAGTAAGAAAGTTCGCGCCTATTGGTCGTGTGTTTTGCACTGCACGAAATGTTTGAGGCATGTAAAAATGTGTTATTTGTAGAATAATAATAATAATAATAATGAAAATGATAGTGACAATGATAATGATAGCGATAATGATAATGATATTTGACGATAATTAATTAAAAAAAGACAATGATGATGAAAATGATAATTATAACAAAGTTCTTGATTAATACCTGCACAACAATTTTTGTTAGTGCAGAGAGCAAGAGAGTTACAAACACAAGCACAAAAGTCAAAAATTGTAGTAGTATGCGTGTGAACACCATTGCATTAAAGCAATTTTCAGGAGATCTCTGAGAGGCCTTGTGACAACATTAATTTTTTTTTTGTTATTTCTATCATGTGACCGAAAACCTCAGTTTTACTGTTGTTCCATAAAATTTACTGTAGTGCCAACACTCATGGAGCTATAATTCCATGCAACGTTTTTTCACTGTTGTTTCATTTTTATTGCATTAAGCATTTGCTTCTTCGAGGTTTTGTGGCACAATTTTTTTTTTTTTTTTTCGTTATAAGGTCATGTAACTATTTTTTTGGTGTAGTAAAATAACATTTTCATAGCACTTCTACTCAGTGAGTAAAAATTCCATGCAATAATATTGCATTTTAATTGCATAAGTTGCTACGTTTTGTCGTAAAGCCAAGTATAAATTCTTAATTTCTGTTTTATAACATTTACCGTACCACATGCACTCACCGAGTAATAATTCCATGCAACGCCGTTGCATAGTTGCGTTCTACGCGTTCTCATGACGTCATGAAGTTTTTGTCATGAGGGCTAGGAACCAGCCTTTACTGGCCCGTAACATTTTTACCCGTAGCACCTATACATTGTGTAACAATTCCATGCAACGCCGATGCATTTTGAAAAATACTTTTTTGAACTTTTTTGGAAACTTGCACTGTAAAACGTAACGTTGTCACGTCAAAAAGGATAAAACGTGCAAAAACTTACGGAACAAAATATAAATAAAAGTAGTTATCTATTAACATGCATACAACCTTTAAAGTAAAAATGTGTGCAGTGTCAATAATTTGTTAGAACTCAACAATATACTGTCAATGTTATTTTTAAATTCAGTACAACCTACATGAAATATTTCTAGCCCAACAGCAACTGCAATTTTCGTTCAACCGCCAAATGACAACCTTGCAACCAAACTAAACTTAGTAAACTTTATGCAAAGGTTTTTTTTTGTTTTGCTGCTGTTGGTTGTATGTATTTTAGTTGTGGTTGCAACGCTGTCATTTGCACTGTTTCTGCCTTTCCTTCACTAAGGATTATAAATAATTTATTGAATAGATGGATATTTTATAAAAAATGCTTTTTTTATAAATAAAGTTCACAGCAAAAACCACAAAACCAAATGTCAGACGGAAGTAAAATGCGTTGTAGTCGAAACACGGCAAGGGCATGTTTTACTTTGATGCACACAGCAAGTAAATGTGACATGTGAGGTTAAGTGAGGAAAGCATGTTAATATATATTTTTATAGCAAACTATTAAAATGAATATGTATTAAATTAACATATCCTCACGTGAACTTCACCGGTATATTTATCTGTTCGATATTGTCTAGTTTTGCGCATTTAATTCAAGCACGCGATTGCAAAAATTTATTGCATACTTCAAGGCATATATGTAAGTACAATGCGGTTGATACAGCGGAAGGCATGCGTTAAGAAAGGCCAAGGTAAGACTGACAAAAACTAGCTTTTAACACTGGTGTTTATGGGGTGGAGAGTTGGAACATTATAGACGATAAAAATAAGTTTTATGAGCTGTTATATAGACATGAATATATTACAAAAACTACGCATCAACTGAGTGTAATTATTGAGTAAACAATTAATACATCATTCATTACTTTTTGCTAAAGGCCTCTTTTCAGTTCTCAAGTAAAGCAAATTTACATACAAACAATTATTTTATTGTGTCAAAATAACTTAAAAGTAAATCCAGCTCTAGACTTTTGCATTGAAAAGTGACACGGCAGCACTGTAAATGTCAAAAAATTGATATTTCACACTCTTGATATATTTATAAGTAACATTTTTTGAAGTGAAACTTCTTAGGCGGCGCTTCGAAATTTGAACGAGAATATTGAGGAGTGAAATTTCAAGGTCAATTTACTTCATTTCGTTACACGATAGAGAAGAAAGATATGTTTTATAGAAGAGAGAATGAGAGAGATATACTTTGTATAGAAGACTGAAAAAATATTTTTGTCACCGCCGAGTATCAAACCTGCTAACTCAAGATTTCAAAGACGACGCTCTATCTATTATAGTCTTAATATATAAAGTCTTAATATAAAACATGCTCCACGTACCAATTAATCAAACTTCTTTTGCTGTAGATGCCCAGCGGGAAAATAGAAATAGCCTTCCTAGAAATAGCGCTTTTTATGCGCATTTTTGGTATGCTTTGAAGATGTTCTTTTCAGAGTTCAGAGTTGTGGAGCTCATATTTTCATACACCTTTTGTTCATCGCTAAAACAGCGGGGAAATAGCAGAGTGGTAAGCCATTTAATTGTAATGCCAGCGGTCCGAGTTCAATCATCGCATATTACAAAGTATAAAATTTTCTCGTTTTGTTTTTTGTTTTTTTTAAAGAGCTTTTTTAACTATATGTTTGTTAACATGGTATAATAATACAAGGTAGCATTGACAGTTGCTTAGGAAAACATCTCCTGTCAAAAAATATACTAAAAAAAAGAGCGCTCACAATCCGCCATTGAAAACACAAACAATGCTGAAAACGTTGAAGTGAAAAAAAAAAACAACAACCACAGCAGCTGCAGATGCCTTTCCACAAAAAGCTGTTTTGAAAGCTTCTTGTAGAAAAGAAAATAAGCAGTTTTCAATGCTATCTTGTATTATTATACCATGGTTTGTTAAGAAGCGCTTTCATCCTATGACATCCAATATAAATTTTAATATGAATTTGGTTTACTTAAAAAGCGCTCCAGATGTGTGAAGCGCTATGGCAGAAGCGCTTGTTTAGTGCTTTTGAAGCGCTTCGATTACCGCTGGGTGGCAAAAGCCGCAGATTGTGTGCTGATTGCGTTCTACGTGTAGAAGATAGGGGGGTTGCCATGACTCGGGTAGAAGAGAGAAAGATTCAGCGAAGCAGAAGTGAATAAGAGAGTTGCCCTGAGCGCATTATGATTTTCGCAAAGTAGACTCTTATACTAGGGCTGCCGTGCCAATATTTTTTTAGAATACTAACGTTGGTATATCTTTAATTTAAAATATATTAATATAACCTCTATGAATTTTGCTCATATAACACATATTATACATATTATTATTCATAATATTGCGATATAAAATTATATAGAAACCCGAATTCATGAAGCATATGCTGTCGCCCATGACGCCAACTTGAGACTGTGCGTAAAAAAGTTGGAATAAGTTCTTTCAATAGATAACTATTTTATACATATTGTAGTTATATAATTTTATATCGAAATATTATTAATAATAGTAAGTATAATATGTTTGATATAAGTAATATTAATACGTATATATGTTGAATTAAAAATATATTAAGTTGTGTTCTGTATTCACATCTATGTGTAAATACGACGCAAATTGGTTATCGAATTAATTGCTTTTCGGCCATAGGTCCATACCAATGAATATTAAATAAACAGAATATTTTTTTTTTTAAATTTTTTATTGTATTGCTTTTGCTTAAAAAGCACTCTCTTTGCCTTTAAGGTTCGATTATGCAATCGTAAAGCAACGCAACGTAACGTGACTTAGAGTTCTATCTTATGAAAAATACGTGTAAGTGATTAGTGAAATCGTAACGTAACCTAGCGCAGCGATGGGTTCTATTCCAGATAGAACTCTACGCCACGTTACGTTGCGTAGCTTTACGATTGCATAATCGAGCTTTTACACTAAAATAGTCCTAATTCCAGAAGAGAAAGAGTGTATACAGAGATGAAGTTTCACTTCTTTACTGTATACACGGTATACTGTATCTTTTTTTTTTTTTGAGTAATTACTTGCGAGCTAGATAGAGGCCTTAAACACTAAACACAAAATACTTTATACTTAATACTTAATACTTAATACTTAATACTTAATACTTAATACTTAATACTTAATACTTAATACTTAATACTTAATACTTAATACTTAATACTTAATACTTAATACTTAATACTTAATACTTAATACTTAATACTTAATACTTAATACTTAATACTTAATACTTAATACTTAATACTTAATACTTAATACTTAATACTTAATACTTAATACTTAATACTTAATACTTAATACTTAATACTTAATACTTAATACTTAATACTTAATACTTAATACTTAATACTTAATACTTAATACTTAATACTTAATACTTAATACTTAATACTTAATATTTAATACTTAATACTTAATACTTAATACTTAATACTTAATACTTAATACTTAATACTTAATACTTAATACTTAATACTTAATACTTAATACTTAATACTTAATACTTAATACTTAATACTTAATACTTAATACTTAATACTTAATACTTAATACTTAATACTTAATACTTAATACTTAATACTTAATACTTAATACTTAATACTTAATACTTAATACTTAATACTTAATACTTAATACTTAATACTTAATACTTAATACTTAATACTTAATACTTAATACTTAATACTTAATACTTAATACTTAATACTTAATACTTAATACTTAATACTTAATACTTAATACTTAATACTTAATACTTAATACTTAATACTTAATACTTAATACTTAATATTTAATACTTAATACTTAATACTTAATACTTAATACTTAATACTTAATACTTAATACTTAATACTTAATACTTAATACTTAATACTTAATACTTAATACTTAATACTTAATACTTAATACTTAATACTTAATACTTAATACTAAATACTTAATACTAAATACTTAATACTTAATACTTAATACTTAATACTTAATACTTAATACTTAATACTTAATACTTAATACTTAATACTTAAAAAATGACTAATACTAATCTTAATGGTTACGTTGTTCTACAGACTATGTATAGAAAATGAAAAACTTTGACAAAGTGTAAATTATATTCCTATTTCTCGGTATAAACTTTAAACATAAAAAAGTAATTTATATACCTTTACGTAAAAGTTTATGCCTTAACTTCCTTCAAGTTAAATTTGGCATTATTCAGCGTTGAAAGGTTAATCGTCGTAATTAAGGCTAATTATGGAGCTTGGGCCGGCCTTCACTTTGAACTCAACTTTCAACTTTTGCATTTAATGATGCATATTGATTTTTTCCTAAAAACATCCAATCCTATAATTAAGGCCATGTATACGAAGGCTTAGTTTGTAATTTCCGCATTCAAAATTAGGGAAAAAAATATTTTGTGTATCTAACAAACAAAAAAATCGTACAAAAAAGATTAACTCCATTACGGCTGAAGCCGAAAGAACACAAATTATACGAAAACATTTAAGGTAAAATATAACAAAAACGAAAAAAGAAGAAGACTACTTTTTACTTGAATACACAACAAGCTGAAAACAAAATTTTATTCAATTGTTTTCACTTGAACGTTGAAAAATTCATCGTATTATCCTGTGCGTCGTATTGGCAACCAGCGGCAAAAAAAGAGGATCATAAAAAATGCACTCGTTGTTAAGCTGGGTAGCGACAAAAAATTGACCCAATTCATTATTCATGAAATGCATGACTAAATACACTGAAGCAGAATAAACCATATAGGCAGTAGTACTTGCCACGAAACCAACAACATAAAATAATATATTTTCATATAAAGGATAATTATCCTAAGTCGCCAATGCAAGGGTCAAAAATTAAGATTACAAAATTAAAATGAAATAAACAGAAACGAAATTGAAAAGAAATTGAAACGAAGTGAAATGAAATCAACGTTGAAATATGAATATGAATGTTGAAATGAAAATAAAATGAAATTGAAATGAAATTGAAATGAAATTGAAATTAATTTGAAATGAAATTGAAATGGTTATTAAATGAAATTGAAATGAAATTGAAATGAAATTAAAATGAAATTAAATGAAATTGAAATGAAATTGAAATGAAATTAAAATGAAATTGAAATGAAATTGAAATGAAATTGAAATGAAATTGAAATGAAGTTGAAATGAAATTGAAATGAAATTGAAATGAAATTAAAATTAAATTGAGATTAAATTGAAATGAAGTTTAAATGAAATTGAAATGAAATTGAAATGAAATTGAAATGAAATTGAAATGAAATCGAAATGAAATTGAAATGAAATTGAAATGAAATTGAAATGAAATTGAGATGAAATTGAATTCAAATGAAATTCTGTTTTTAACAATTACCTTCACAACTGCTCAGTCCTCAAATAAAAAAAATGTCTCCTCACAGCTGGACTTCAGCCACACAAATGAACAATAATGCCACAATTTTTTGCATTAAACTAACACGCACAACATGATAATATCTGTTCATAAATTATTTTTTCCAATTATTTTTTGCGCTCAACCCCTTGTTTTACTCCGCTAATAACTTTGTAAAATCATTTCTTTCATCGATTACAACTAAGCAAACAGTAAAAACACGCAAGGGACATTCAAATGGTTTCCGTTTCCGTTTCCGACAGCAGCAAATAGAGTCTTTCATAAAACCTAAAATCGAATAATCAATAATCCATAAATTTTTTTCTATTTTCTGTCTGAGTTTTGTCGTTATAACCACTTTGAACCACATTGGCTGTCACTTCACTAGACGACGACGTTGACGACGATAGCTGCTGTAGCCAGTGTTACTTTGTTGTGGTTTTTCTGTTGTGTGGCCTGTTTTGATTGGTTTCTTATTTGCATATTATTTTTATTTATTGTTTTTTAATTTTTATGTTGTGGTTTGAAAGTATTTGACAGACAACCGAATTGCAGTGAAATTTTTGCGGTTGTTGGTTGGGAAATAAAGGCTCAATTTAATTGAGTGGTTGTAAAGGCGACAATAAGTCAAAAACCGAAGCGTTAATTAATTGCAATAGAGAAAATTAATATTTGTTTGTCAATAATAAAAAAAATATATATGAATAAATTTTATGAATCAATGATATGAATAAGATGTAGGGTAATGAATCGTTCTGATAGCATAAGGTACTACTCACTCCCCTACATACAAGCTACATACAAGCTAATATCAAACATTAGCTTCCAGAAGCACAATTGGCCCAGCTACAAATTTGTTTTATTTTATCAAATTTGTGTTTGCACATTTGTAAAAAAAAAACAACAAAAAAACCGATGTTCACCAAAACAACAGCAATTGCATGCAAAGGCAACAAAAACAAAGCCTCACTCGAAGAAGCTCAAGAATGATAGAAACAATATTACGCGTTCTGCAGTCCCGTTATCTAATGCTCTCTTTCTCAATTGAGTGCATGACGTCACACAGTACCTTTGCTTGACAAAAACGTATGCAAATGTGCGATCGCTTAGGCAAATTGACGAAATTGAAAATAAATTCTTTCGGAAAAGTAAAGTAAAAATATCCACTCTTTTGTATAAAAATATGAATATTTTTGTATACGAAAACTATGAATTTTTTAAACTTTCAAGTTTTTTATCTCCTAAGCCATTAGAGATCCACAAAACTTTATTGCACCAATAGGCTTAGGAGGTTCATATACATATTATAAAAAACAGAAAAAAAAAAATATTTAGGTGTTGGCTCCAAAGTAAAATTATTCCAAAGTCTGACAATACCACTTGTGATGTCATGCACTCTCTCTCTCATTTGCGGAACGCGTAATTTTTGTTCTATCATTCTTGGACGAAGCTGAGCTTTTTTTTTTAACTTGAACCAAGGATTTCAGGTGGAATACCTATTCAGTCAAGTCTGCCTTGGTTCGAAATGGGTTGACAGATTAGTGGGAAGGAAAGTGCAATCAAGTGAAACATCTGTAGGATGTCCTAAGCGTGGTGGAAAGCCAGAGAAACATGTGAATTTGAATCAGAGGCAAGTGTTATGCCTTTACCTCAGTCAATTCAAGTTATAAGGAAAACTCATCCACAAAATTCTCTAGAATCAACTACAACTTCAAGTCGTAAATATTGATGAATTTTTTGTTTCAGTTGCATAGAAATGAGAATAGAAAATTCAGAAAGGTTTAAAGCGTAGGACCATGGCCTTGCCGGGAATCGAACCCGGGACCTGGGGTAGCAGTCAAGCACGGTACCTACTCGACTACCGAGGCCGCAAATTTGTGTTACTTGTGTAACACAAAAACACACGTGATTTGTATTTGTTTTGCACATAAATTTTTTTTACATATAGAAATAGGAATTCAGCTTTGTCGGAGGGCTTTGACAATTAACAATATAATTCTTTATTATTTTATTGTTCTCTTTTTTTTTTGCATCGATAAGCGAAAGCTCAAATTGAGGATACTTTTGTGCTTGTTTAAGAAAAAAGAAAACAATGGCCAATCAATTCATTTCCTAGCTCATCATTCTCATCCCTCATTCCCAACTAGATGACAAGCTCAACTGAAGGGAGGCTCATTTAAGCTCTTAAAACCATCCTATCACTGATTGTATCAAAGCTTTAATTTTAGAAGTTGTCATATCTTCTACCCACATATTCCTAAATATTAATTAGAATTATTATAGGGAGTGACTAGATACTGACTTGAGAGCGAGGCGAGATGAACTGGTACCTTTGCGTGTACTGAAGTACATGACATATAATAAAGGTACTGTACCAGTCATTTTAGTACAGTTGGTCACCATACTTTTTAGTAATTATATATTTTATTTATATAAGATGTATCAACAATAGGTGTATGATTTGCTTTTTGAATAAAACAAACAGTTGTTTGGATTTCTCTTGACTTAAAAAACATGGTAAGAATATATGAAATACAATATCTTTTAAAACAGCCAATCGATCAACTAAAACAAACAATTGTTTGGATTTCTCTTAAATTAGAAAAGACAGATGGAAATTTTGTACAAAACACATTACTTTTCAAAACTGCCATGATAGTTTCTATGGGCAGTATAAGCTTAAAAATACTGATACTCTCAGGGTAACTGCACCAGAGCTGCGATTTCGTATTATTTTCCACTTAAGTAACTTTATTTTTTAATGCTTCCAATTATGATTTTGGATGATTTTCAGAAGAAAGTCACAAATATGTCGCATTTTTCAGGATCTTAAATGATACAAGAATCGAATTGTTTTCTACGTGTTATTTAATAATATGACAGAAAACAAGGACGGTGAGACTAAAGAAAGCTTCTATAAGCGCCTTGAAGACACCTATGAGCTCAGCCCCTGTCACGACATTAAAATCGTGCTTGTGCTTGGTGACTCCAACACCAAGTTGGGGAAAAGGTGGCTGGCTACCACCGTTCTCGGTGAAACCAGTGGCAATTCCAGGAGTATCGCGACGCCACTGCAGAGAAAGACCCCGCCACCATGCAGTCGGTTGAGTAAGGAGCAATACAAAGAGAAGAGCAGGGAAAATAGACTCATTTTTAGGTGAAAGAAAAGAGAAGCAGAAAAGCGTAAGCGCGAGAAAATTGAGATGCATGCTGACAGGAATGAGATCCGAAAAGTTTTCGAAAAAATAAAGTGCTTGCTCTATGGTTTTAAGACCGGGACCTCTTCCTGCAAAGATGAAAACGGATCCAAACTACACTGATGATGTTGAGGGAACACTTATCTAGGTTTCTGAATGACGACGATGACAAAAATTCGGCCAGTAGAGATGATATCTCGGAAGCCCTAATTGCTGACGACAGCATTAAAGTTCCGCTATCCCACTATAATGAAGTCTTGAAAGCTATAGCTGGGCTTAAAAACAACAAAGCCACATAAGTCAATGGCCTACCTGCTGAGCTCCTCTAGAATGGAGGCGAAGGTCGCCTAGTATCGAACTAGTATCGCCTGTGGTTGAAATTCGACCTTATCAAAATCGATTTTTCTCTGGTTTTTTTTTTTACTTTATTGAGAAACGCTTGACAAAGTATAGTAAAAATAAGTTTGCTGTATCGTGGCCACATCCGTAGATTTTGACGTGACAGTGTTGCTTTATTCTTGTCCCTATCCTTTTTTTGTTCCCAAACTTCTTCATTCTTATTCTTATTCTTACATTTGTTCTAATAATTGTCCTTCATCCTGTCCAAACTGTTGTTTTAATTCAAGATCAAATTCCTGACCTTATCCTTGATCGAATCCTTTCCTTATCCTTGTCCCATTTTTTTTGTAATTGTAATCCCAAATATTGTTTTAGGTATGTCTCAATCTTTTTCCTTACCCTTGTCTCAATCCTTGTCGAAGTCTTCTTCCCAATTCTTCTTCTAATCCTTGTCCAAGTCTTTACTTTAATTAGTGTTGAACTTTTTGTTCTACTCGTTATCTTATTCCTGGTCCCAATCTTTGTCCAAATCCTTCCCAATCGTATACCTTGTATATCACTGCCCTTGTGCTTAATCAAATCCATGTCTTATAATTTTCCTAATTTTAATTTAAATAAAAAATTTTTTCTTTTTATTTTTGGTTTTGCTATTGCATATGAAGCATTCAGATAACTTCAAGGGGTTCGCGTAGAGGCCTTATGACATCAAAATTTTTGTTTTTTTTATTATGTTACGAAAAACCTCAGGTTCACTCTGGTTTTATAAAATTTACCGTAGCGCCAATAGTCATGGAGTGATAATTCCATGCAACGTTTTTTTATTGCTGTTGCATTTTTTTATTGTTTTTATTGTTTTCATTGTTGTTGCAAGGCGGGTTGCCTCCATGGTGTTGTGGCTCCAAAAAATTGATTTTTTTCGTAATGAGATCATATGTGCATTTTTTTTTTTGTTGCAAAATAAAATTTTTCTTAGAATTTCTACCCAGCGCTTAAAAACTCCATGCAACAATATTGCATAATTACGCTACCTGACGACGTCAAAGTTTTTGTCGTGTTCTTTGTTTTTTTTTTTTTATTGTCATAAGATCATGTAAAAATTCCTAATTTTTGTTTAATCACATTTATCGTGCCGAATATATACTCCAAGTAACAATTCTATGCAACTCCATTGCATGATATATTCATCTTGGATCTTGTTGCTGCTCTCTCCACGGTCTCATGAATATTTTGAAAAAGAAACAACACCAATAATGCCACTCAGCTAAAATTTTTGTTTTGCAAAATAATTGGAATGCGATAAGCAAAGAGAGAGAGAGAGAGAGAGAGAGAGAGAGAGAGAGAGAGAGAGAGAGAGAGAGAGAGAGACAGACAGTGAGAGTCAGAGAGAGCAGCAACAACTGCTTGAAAAACTTGAAATGGAGAGAGATTCAAACTACAGCCATGGGTATGAGAATGCACACTTTCATTTTAAAATGTAATTATCACATAATTATTTAAATTTTTTTCCTATTTTTATTTTTCGGCACATCTGTAGCACAATACCTTTCCAATGATATAAGTTTCATTCCCTTTTTTTTTATTATGAATATTAAAAAAGTGTACCACAACATTCGATGTTTGCGTATTAATATATAGATTCATGAGATTCTATGCAGAATATGGTCGGAAGAATGCATTGCAAACGATTGGAACCTCAGCTCTGACCATTCCACAAGAAAGGCAATTCACTATTTGCAGCAACTACCGTGGAATAAGCCTTCTTAATATTGCATATAAGATCCTGTCGAGAGTATTATGTGAAAGACTGAAGCCCATCGTAAACCAGTTTATTGAACGTTATCAGTGTAGTTATCTGCAAAATGAACTACCAATCAACCAGATATTTACTCTTCGACAAATTTTGTAGAAGACTCTAGAGAAACAAATCGACACACACATGTTTTTATCGATTATAAGGTCGCCACTCTACCATGTCTGAATTTGGTATTCCTGCAAAACTCATCCGTCTTAACAGAACGAATCTGAGCAACTAGTGTTGTTTAACTAGCAGCACAGTTAAAATCGGGAAGGATCTCACCACACCATTCAATACCAAACGAGGTTTTAGACAGGGTGATTCCCTATCGTGCAACTTTTTTAACCTAATGATGGAGAAGATCATCCGAGCTGCTGATCTGAGACGTAGTGACACAATATTTTACAAGAGTAAGAGTGGCAGCCGTGGCGTAGTGGGTAGAGTGCATGACCCATACGCCAAAGAACCCTGGTTCAATTCCATCTGACACAGAAAGTTTTTTCAATTGAATTAATTTTTCTGTTTGGCCGTTACCTCTCTGCAGACAATGGCAAACCTCAGAGAGTAAGTAATGCCATGTAAAGCTTCTTGAGAACATGAACATTAGCCAAGGGCTGAAATGGCCCTTTTCGGTCCTCCTTACAGATTGTTAAGGACTTTGTCTACCTGGGATCCAGCGTAAACTCTTTCAACGATGTCAGTATTGAGATAAAACGAAGGATAACTCTTACCAACAGGTGTTACTTTGGGCTGAGTAGGCAATTGAGAAGCAGATTCTCTCTCGCCGAACAAAACTTACGCTCTATAAGTCGCTAATCCTGCCCGTCCTATTATGTGCAACAAAAACCTGGATGTGCAGTTCTGATGAAAAGACTTCGAGAGAAAGATCCTTCGTAAGATATTCGGTCGAATAGGAGTTAATGGCGAGTACCGAATTCGATTTAACTGACATCTATATAGGAAAGTGCATTAAAACCGATCGGCTTCGATGTCTGGGTTATGTTAAGCGAATGGAAAACGACGAGACCACCACGGACAACTTGAGGACACTTGATGATACCAACTGGAAACAGAATGACTGATGGAAATTCTTAGACGAGGCCAAAACCGATCAACGGTTGTAAGTACCAGATAAGTAAGTAAGTAAGTAGTCTTATTTAATGTTTCGACAGAAACTTTATTTACTTTGTGAGGTTTTCCATTGATTGCAGAAAAGTGAAGGCCAATTGGAATATTTAATTTTAATTAAGAAAATCTTCTGAGTCAGATGAGATTTGAGCCCGGGATATCCAGGTTCGTAGTGTTGACATAGAACGGTTCAAGGATGCCAATGAGTTTAGGTACGGCCGCCATACTTCACTATCAAGAGCTCCCTTAAAAATACCTCATACAAATAATTATATGTGCACCATTGGTCAAATTGTTTTTGCGCTAAAATAAAAATGTTTCAAAATTCTGCTTTTGCAGTTATATTATTTATGACAACAGTAACATAACATAACAACGACTTTATTCCATCTTCCTTTAAATTAAATAAAAATGTAATATAAAGACTTTTTTATAGTAAGTAATTATATGTGCACAACTCAAGTATATATGTTTTTTTGCTTTATTTTCAAGCTTAATAATAAAAAAATTAAATAAAATCAGGTTAGTAATTTGTTTGCTTTCGTTTTTTTAAAATAACTTGGCTCGGCTGGAATGGCATAGAATTAATCAAGGATTTTAATGGGGGGTGGACTGATATTCTGCCATTCTTGCTCTATTGCTATTTTTAACTCTCTATCTGTCTCAAATTCCCTTCCATTCTTATATACTTATCCAGAGAGGATTCCCCAGAGATCCTCGATGGGGTTTAAGTCTAGACTTATTGCTGGCCATTGTAGAAATGGTATATTTCTGGCTGTAAAAAACTCTTTTGTATGCTTTGCACAGTGTATTGGCGCATTATCCTGCTGATAAGTCCAATTATCACCATAAAGTTGGCCGGCAAGTTGTATCGGTTCATTGTCCAATAAACTAACGTACATTTCAGTATTCATTTATGTTGATATGAAACACACTGGAGTCTTTCCTTCATAACAAAACGCAGCCCAGATCATCACCGATCCTCCCCCATGGACACACATGGCCCATGGACACACCATGGCCCATCAAAATTTAACTTTTTTTCGTCACTGAAGATAACGTTACGCCATTTCTTATCCCAAAACTGGTGCTTGGTAGCGAAGGCAAACGTGCGTTAATATGTCGAGGCAAAAGGTTAGGTTGTCGCGTCATGGAAGTATGTGTTACTTTAGGATTTTCATGTAATATTTGAACTATTCTACTTCTTGTTACGTTAAGCCCCATCTGACTTTTTATTTGTCCGCTACTGATTGCTTCCACTACTGCAAGATGTTGAATTATTCGTTTACACCGAGTGTCGATGTTGGTTTTCCTACCACTCCGTCTAGCTGTGCCATAAATACTAGGACATTTTAAAAAATTTGTTATTGTGTTCCTGTTGTTATTAAGTTTTTTGGCTATTTCTTTTATTTCAGCTCCATTTTCACTCCTTCCCAGTATTATTCCCTGGTCATGTTCAGAAAGTCTCGTTCCGCGAGGCATTTTCAATATCTTATACGTAATAGTTAAATGAACTTTATTGATTTTAAAAGCAAAACATCTTACCTTGTAATGGGTGTTTTTTTTAGGGGTTTGTTTTTCGAATAGAGATAAAACTGGCATTTTGTGGTCAAATCTGGCAACTCTAATGTCATTTATGTTCAGTTTGGTTTGCCATTTCATCATGAACAGGTTGACAAAAGAACAACGCTTGCAAATCGTGCAAATTTATTTCGAAAATAATGGTTCTGTTCGCGAAGTTTACCGCAAGCTCCGTCCATTTTATGGTCGACATAATCGTCCATCAGAGCAATTAATTCGGTTAATCATGGGTCGTTTTCGCACTACGTTTACTCTATGTGATAATACGCATCCGCAGAGACGTCGAACAGTGCGCACCGAAGAAACAATTGCCGCTGTAGAGCAAAATGTTGAAGAGGACCCGAATGAATCCATTCGCCACCGTGCACAGCAATTGGAGCTTTGTCCATCAACTTTATGGAAGATTTTGTGCAAAGATCTTGGCTTGCGACCTTACAAGATCCAGCTTGTGCAAGAATTAAAGCCGCGAGACCATGCAATGCGTCGTGATTTTGGTGTATGGGCCGAAAATGAGATTGATCTCGATGCTGATTTTCATCGCAAAATGTTCAATGTTTGTTCAGTGATGAGGCTCATTTTTGGTTGAATGGCTACGTCAACAAGCAAAATTGCCGCATTTGGAGTGAAGAGAATCCACATGAGATCCTTGAGACGCCATTACATCCACAAAAACTGACTGTTTGGTGTGTTCTATGGGCTGGTGGAGTCATTGGGCCATACTTCTTCCGAAATAATGCTGGAGAGTCAGTTACCGTTAATGGAGGCTGGTATAGAGCCATGATAACCGACTATTTTGTTCCCGAATTGAATGGCATGAATGTGGATGAGTTGTGGTTCCAACAAGACGGCGCTACATGCCACACAGCGCACGTCACAATCGATTTATTGAAGGAAACAGTCGATGAGCGCATAATTTCGCGGAATGGTCCTGTCAATTGGCCACCAAGATCGTGTGATTTGGCACCATTGGATTATTTTCTTTGGGGATATGTGAAGTCGCTCGTCTACGCCAACAAACCAGAAACGTTAGGGGACTTGGAGGCCAACATTCGTAGCGTTATTGCCGACATACGGCCCCATATGCTCGAAAAAGTGGTTGAAAATTGGACCTGTAGAATTGGCTTTATTCGAGCCAGCCGCGGCGGCCACATGCCCGAAATCATATTTAAACATTAATGGCATAAAATTATCCTTCCAATAAAGCCAAATTGATGGACATTAAAACGATTTTCTTGTGTTTTATTTCAATTCGAAGTTCTATACCTCTAAAAAAACACCCTACATTTCGCAACAATTATTTCCAATGCGAGCACTTGAAGCTATCAATTAAACAACCAAACACCAATTAAATGCGTTATGCACATATAATTCTTTACTACTGATCATTCAATGCACCGACACATTTTTCATGTGACGGTACCTTAAATGGAAAAAGAACTGCATGCTAAAATTTGGTAAACAATATCAACGAATCACAAAAACAAACTGCATACATAATACTACTGTACTATTCCAGATGGAGGAAAAATGCAAAGAAATATTTATGCACATATAATTATTTGTATGAGGTATCTTTTATTTTAAAATTTATATTTGTGAATAGAATGAATTTCGTGATATTCTGTGAATCTACTTTTAAAATAACTTTGGAAATAGTCAAAGGAAATTTGAAAAAGGTTTAAAAGATTGGCGTCCGTGGCGTAGTTGGTTAAAGTGCGTGGCCGCTATGTCAAAGAACCTGGAGACCCAGGTTCGAATCCCAGCAGCGACAGAAAATTATTTGAATTAAAATAATTTTTCTGTACGGCCGCCACCTCTCTGCAGACAATGGCAAACCTCAGAGAGTAATCAAATGCCATGTAAAGCTACTTGAGAATAAGAACATTACGTTCATCGCCGTTCGGAGTTGGCGTTAAACAAGTAGGTCCCTTTCTCGGTGAATTGTGTACAAACTTAATAACACGCACAACACAATTGATCATAAGAAGCCAGGTCAAAGTCCTTTCAAGGGCTGAAATGGCCAGTTATTTATTTTTATTTTTTTTTTAAAAGATTGGCGCCTTAAAAGATTGTGTCTATTCAATAAAATATATGTGTCAGATTTGCATCAATGCCATAATTCATCATTTGAGTTTAAAATGGGTCAAATTTACTTATTCAACGTCAATCTTTACCCAGCAAACACAAGTCAAGGGTTTGAGAAATTTTTTTTTTTTCAAATTTGTTTCAAATATGATTCTCAACACATTTTCAAATCGATAACTAATGTTTGATATTTACATTTGAGTTCGATTTGAGCTTGATTTGAGAATGAATGTTTTTCTCTACAGTTTGAAAATCACATTTGAAACAGGTTTGAGATCAACGTTTGATATCAATTTTAGAATAAACCTATTTCTCAATTTGAGAATAAAGTCTTATTTTTGTTGAGACTGCTATCATTCTCAAATCAATCTCAAATCGATATCAAACGTTTGACATTTGAGAAATACATTTGATAACAAATCATTCTCAAACCTCAATGTTTGGTGGGTAACTACAATTTGATATTATTATTATTATTATTATTATTATTAGGGACTTACCTTCTGGGCAAGAGTGGAAGATGATTACCAAACAGCCATAGACGTTTTTCGCCGAACCATTTGTCCATAGACGACAACAAAACGTTGGTAGAGAAAAATTTTTCTACTCCGACCTCTTGAATTTATCAATAGTTCTCTCTTTTTACACTTTTAAGCACAATGTTATCCGTATATATATCCATATATTCGAAACATATAGTTTTTCTTGTTCATTAAAGTAAACTCGTATTTCACTACAGATTTTATGTAACTACACCGAGGAGCTAGTCATAATTTTCAAGAACTTCTTTCTTAAATTTCCATTTTTTTTTTCGAAAAATTTCTGTAGTTTCTGTCTTGAAATGAATTTGCTTAATGTCGTTTAAAAGAAAATAACGTTAATTAACTAAAAAGCTACTTTGTTAGCAACGAAAAAGAAAAAAAAAATTGTTTACAACAACAGCACCGCAGGACACGTTATCCTGCTTGAGCGCGTAGCTTGACAAAAATGCGCTGTTAACAAAAGCAGCGTCATGTCTTGTCGTTGGATACGTGGCTATGCTGCAGGGGGTGGGGTGATGGAAGGGTAGTTACGGTAGGGTTAAACTTTGACTGGTTGTGGGGGAAGGGGGTGATAAAGTGACTGAATCAAGCAAAGCCAGCCAGCAAGCAAGCAATCACGCGGTTGATATTGACAACGCGGTTGAACTTGTTGTTGTCGTTGTTAACAATGACACAAACACAGCTTGATACAAAAATAAACAAACGAAAAAAAATGAAAAAAAAATAACACGAACAACAGCAATACAAAAAAATCACAACAACAAGGCAGCTAGTTATTGAGTTCCACATAAAATGCGATTTGAAATGAGAAAATTGGTAAAATGAAAAAGCGTACAATTGCGGAAAAATCAATTAAAGTGATTTCTTAAAAAGCGTTAGTGTCAGACAGAGATTGAGCGGAAGAGCAGGAGATGGGCAGACGGCATTGAATAAGCCACAGAAATCAACAGTTGTGGCATAACTGCAACAGAGGGAAATGCTAAAATCAAAAGCATTGAAATAAGATTTAATTAAATTGAAATTTTTCTTTTTTTTTGAATTGATTAAATAAATGAAGAACAATTAAATATTTGAATAAAAGAAATTATTTTTAAGAAAATCTTTGAAAGTGCAGATACATTGCAAAAACATGAAAAATGATAAAAGAGGATTTTTGCCGAACACAGATTTTTGATTTGTCGAGACTGCTTTTTCGAATTTTTCTCTTAAGCTAAGGATCCTTTTCAAAAATTCAATGAAAAATGAAGTATTACTCGTAGTTATTTAATATACTAGGCTGTTCAATAAGACCTTGGCTCTAACGTATAGATGGTATCGCTTGGCTCAAATTTTGGCAGGATTGGAAAGATAATATTCAATAAGAATTAGGCTGAGGACTGCCTATAAAGTCTTGCGCCTCGGCAACACTTAACATTGTCAGATGAATTTTGACAGTTCCATTCGAAAGTTTGACATTTTCAAGCATAAACATTCTCACGTCGTTTTTGTGTAATCCGTTTTTTGCATTGTTTACTGTGGTTTGTAGCTGAAAGTTGTATTTCAGCAAAAAAATGGAATAAACACGTGAACATTTTCGGGTGATGCTTTTTACGGTTTTCGACGTGGATGGATAAAAAAATAAATGCATCGATCAACTCAGTTCGGTTGATGAAGCAACAAAAAAACTCTTGGTGATGAAGCACCGCACCCAGCAACTGTAAAACGCTTTTTCAATATGGTTGTAGTTCTCTCAAAGACGAATTTCGTGAATATCGTCCAAGAACGGCTGTTGTGCAGAAACTCTCAAGTTGAAAAATTTGAAAAATTTACAACAGGAGTAAAAAAAACAAATGCCTATTGACAGCTTATCTTTCGTTACTGTAGCAAGTCATTTAGAGAAAAACAACGCCCACTAAGAATGACAACAGTTTAGTTCGGTGAATGCGCTCAGTGATAACTTACTCTAAAAGTTGTAAACAACCTAGTAGTAAACTTTGGCCTAGTATCCAAAGTGAATCTACTCCATCGAAATCAACCAATAATTTATTGCTTAGCTTAATTCAAAAGTAGTCGTACAAACATCAATAGAATGTCTGATATCATATTAGACAATCCGAAAGTGAAAGTGAATGCGATAGTTGAGGCTACAAAGATATGAACTGTGGTCGGTGGTTTCCATTTTGCATGATAATTTGGGATGGTTGCATGATGGCTGTCGCGAGTGTTAACACTTACTTTCTAACTTATCTGGCGCTTACAACCGAAGGTCGGTTTTGGCCTCGTATAAGAAATTGCGCCAGCCATTTCTGTTTTGTGCTTGCTGGCGCCAGTTGGAAACACCAAGCGTGGTCAGGTTATCCATCACCTGATTCTTCCAACGAAGATGTGGGTGTCCTCTTCTGCGTTGACCACCACCGGACACCGAATCTAATATTTTTTTCACTGGAGCGTCGTTTTCCATTCGCTTAACATGACCTAGCCAGCGGAGCCGCTCGATTTTAATGCGCTTAACTATGTCGATGTCAGCGTACAGCTCATACAGCTCGTGGTTTCATCGAATTCGGTACTCGCCATTGACGCCAATTGGACCGAAGATTTTACGAAGGATCTTTCTCTCGAAGGCTCCCAAAGTCTTTTCATCAGAACTGCTCAACGTCAATGTTTGTGCTGCATATACTAGGACGGGCATGATTAGTGACTTATAGAGCGTGAGTTTTGTTCGTCGAGAGAGGGCTCTGCTTCTCAATTGCCTACTCAGCCCAAAGTAACACCTGTTGGCAAGAGTTATCCTTCGCTTTATCTCAATACTGACATCGTTGAAAGAGTTTACGCTGGATCCCAGGTAGACGAAGTCCTTAACTACCTCGAAGGAGATGTTGTCAACAGTGACGTGGTTTCCAATACGCTGGGACTGTTTGTTTGTTGACACTAGGTATTTCGTTCACTGCAAGACCCATTCGACTCGACTCTTTCGCTAACCTGGAGAATGCTGCGCTGACTTCGTGCGTATTATGGCCAATGATATCGATATCATCAGCATACGCCAGCAGCATAATACTTTTGAAGAATATCGTGCCACTGCGTCTCAAATCAGCAGCTCGGATGATCTTCTCCATCATTAGGTTGAAAAAGTCGCACGATAAGGAATCACCTTGTCTGAAACCTCGTTTGGGATCGAACGGAGGAGTGAGATCCTTCCCGATCTTAACTGTGCTGCTGGTGTTGCTCAGTGTCATTCTGTAAAGGCGGATGAGCTTTGCAGGAATACCAAATTCAGACATGGTGGAGTATAGATGATTCCTTATTGGACTGTGGAAGGCGGCTTTATAATCGACAAAAAGATGATGTGTGCCGATTTGTTTTTCTAGAGTCTTCTCCAAGATTTGTCGTAGCGCAAATATCTGGTCTATGGTGGATTTGCCAGGTCTGAAGCCACACTGATAAGGTCCAATCAGCTGGTTTACGATGGGCTTTCACATAGTCTTTCACATAATACGCTCGACAGGATCTTATATGCGATATTAAGAAGGCTTATCCCACGGTAGTTGGCGCAAATGGTGGGATCGCCTTTCTTGTGGATTGGGCAGAGCACACTGAGGTTCCAATAATTTGGAATGCATTTTTCCGACCATATTCTGCATAGAAGCTTATGAATGCATTCAATTAGAGCTTCGCCTCCATTCTTGAAGAGCTCAGCAGGTAAGCCATCGGCTCCTGAGGCTTTGTTGTTTTTAAGCCGAGCTATAGCTTTCAAGACTTCACTATGGTCGGGCAGCGGAACTTCAACGCTGTCGTCCACAATTGGGGTTTCCGGGATATCATCTCTATTGGCGGGATTGTTGTCGTCGTCACCATTCAGAAGCCTAGAGAAGTGTTCCCTCCACACCATCAGTGTACTCTGGATATCGGTCACTAGATTCCCACTTTCATCCTTGCAGGAAGAAGCCCCGGTCTTGAAACCATTGGCCAAGCGTCTTATTTTTTCAAAAAATTTTCGGACCTCATTCCTGTTACCATGCATCTCAATTTTCTCGCACTCACGCATTTCCGCTTCTCTTTTCTTTCGCCTGAAAATGCATCTCTCTTCCCTCCTCTTCTCTTTGTATCACTTCTTAGCAGCACGCGTTGCAACCGACTGCAGAGTGGCTTTGTAAGCGGCGTCTTTTTCTGCAGTGGCGTCGCGACACTCTTGGTTTCGGCGAGGGCGGTGATAGTCAATCACCTTTTCGACAGCCGTACGCATAGAGTGGGAGATATGATTCCACCGCGCGCATATATCGTCGATCGGAGGACTGCTTTCTTGAAGCAGGAGTGAGAGTCGAGTAGCGAAGTCTTCGACCGTTCGTTTTGATTGCAGATTTTCGACGTCTAGCTTTCTCTGTGCTGGATTGAGCGCATTCTTGGTTGCGCACAGACGTGTACGGATCTTGGCTGCGACAAGATAATGATCCGAGTCTATATATCTATATTGGCACCGCGGATCGTGCGTACATCTAAAAGACTGGAAGAGTGCCTTCCGTCAATCAAAACGTGGTCAATTTGGTTACGCGTCTTTTGATCAGGAGACAGTCAAGTGGCTTTATGAATATTGAGATGCTTGAATCTAGCGCTACTAATGACCATGTTTCGCGCTGCGGCAAAGTCAATCAGCCTTATTCCATTATCGGAGGTATTGTCGTGGAGGCTGAACTTTCCGACTGTAGGACCAAAGATATTTTCTTTACCCACCTTGGCGTTGAAGTCACAAACCACAATTTTTAAGTTGTGGTGGGGGCTGCGCTCATAGATCTCTTCAAAGCGCTCGTAGAAGCTGTCTTTGGTCTCATCATCTTTGTCTTCTGTCGGAGCGTGCGCACAAATCAGGTTTATATTGAAGAATCTTGCCTTGACACGGATTATGGCAAGTCGTTCGTTCACAGGTGTTAATCGCAGGACATGATGCCGTAGTCGCTTGCCAACCACGAATCCGCATCCAAATTCGTGCTTCTTCGCATGGCCGCTGTAGTAGATATCACAGGATGCTTGCCGTAAGCAACCCTGTCCCTTCCATCGCATTTCTTGGATTGTAGTGATATCAGCTTTGTATCTTTCTAAGATATCTATCAGTTGGATAGAGACACCATCCTAATTAAGGGTTCGGACGTTCCAAGTGCATATTCGTAAATCATTGTCAGTTTCTCGTTTACGGTAGTCGTCATCAGATATGGGGATAATTTTTATCTTATTTCTTTTTCTTTTCATTGAAATTCTTTTTTTACGCGGTGGGCTTCAAACCCAACGCACAACCCTTTAAAGGCAGGGAGCCCGCCGCTCAGATTAGCCATCAAACTAACGGTTGCCAGTTTGCCGTTTCTAGAGGACACCACGTAGAGGTTTGAGTCGACTTGAGACGAGTTCGGCATGGATAATGCTGGCCTCACCAGGTTGAGGCAGTCAGATACGTTGCCATGTGAAGATCGCCCCCTTGATCCTCACGAGTTGCCTTGTGAGGATCGTCCTCCACAGCTTATATACTCACCTAGTAAAAATTCAATGCAACGCTGCTGCATGAATGTTGCATTGTCGATATTTGAGCGGCTCTCTCTGTGTCCCCATGACGTCAGAAATGTTTTGTTTAATTTTGTTGTGAGGACTTAGAACAGGCCTTTATTACTGAATCGTATTTTTAATCCTAGCGCTAATACTCAGCGAGTAATAATTCCATGTAACAAATTTTCAGTTGCGTTACTTAAGCACCTCCCACCGCGTCCCGATGTCGCACAGTGGGGTATTTTATGTCAAAAGTGACGATTAATTGACAGGGGCCACTTATCGAGACAAAAATTGTACTTTGGGGGTTTTTGGGGTCGCTGATCACGAATCTGAAGTCAAAAATCTGAAATTCAAAATGGCGGCTTCAAAATGGCGGCCATGAACAAGCTAACTTCTACAAAAAACGTTTAATGGAAGTAAAATTTTGTATACAGGGGTTTGTGGGGTCGCTGATTACGAATCTGAAGTCAAAAACTTGAAATTCAAAATGGCGGATTCAAAATGGCGGCCATGAACAAGCTAACTTCTACAAAAAACGTTTAAAGGAGGTAAAATGTTGTATACAGGGTTTTGTGGGGTCGCTGATTAAAAATATGAAGTCAAAAATTTGAAATTAAAAATGGCGGCTTCAAAATGGCGGCCATAAACAAACTATGTTCTGCAAAAAACGTTTATTGGAGGTATAAATTTGTATACTGGGGTTTGTGGGGTCGCTGATCATAAATCCGAAGTAAAAAATTTAAAACTCTTAATGGCGGCTTCAAAATGTAATCATTAGCTATGTACCTTTTACCGAATTACATAGTGTATAGAACATCATTTTCGTTATTACTACAAATTGCACAAAACAAACTTTGAACGACATTTTATACAAAAACAAAGGATTGCAATAACAATAGTTAATAAACATAAACAATGATGTTGATTTCACATGTATCCTGCAAACTGCAGGGCAAACAATTTATGTCTTACTAATATCAAAATCAGAAAATAAGTGTTAAAATCGAACAAATATAATTTAATTTAATAGCTTAGCACATTCAGCTGCTTCTTTTTATACATAAAAAGCCGGTGTTTGAAAGAAACATCAACTATCTACCTTAATTGTGGAAAGGTGCACTGCAAATGCCGCTTTCCATAATGTAGGGTAAAATATAGCGGATAACAAAAAACAAAGTGAAGAAGAGTACTGGTAAACAACAAAAACAAAACAAAAAAAACAAAAAACAGCAAAATCTGTTTAGTATTTACAATTATTTTGTACTTTATTTCGTTTGTTTTAATTTTTCGAAATAAAATCGTAAATTCGTGGCATGTAAGTTAAAGTAACAAAATCAAAATACCGCTAAAGTGCGCAGCATTGACGCAACTTTTTTTTTTATAGAATATAGCTTGAATGTTCATAGCTTACGATAATCAAAACAGTTTTCTTTAATTCCACTCAATACACAACTATATCTCTATTAACATATTGAAAAATGCAACTTTTTAAGGTTAAATTAAAATAAATAAATTAATATATATATAAACACTATTTCATAAAAAAAATTTAATTTTGTATTGCTTAAATACCTGAACAAGAAGGTTCCATCGTAATTTTTTGTAATTTTTAAAAAATAATACACAAAAAAAAACTTTAAAAATTTCGAATAAACACGTTTGTCACTGTGCACACTCAAAGAGAAAAAAAATGATGACTTTCAAACTACATTGCGGGTAAACGGTAGAATATTTTTCAACTATTCTTTCGCCTTATGATGCAGAATTTTATCTTCTTTCATCGGGTACCTAACATCACTATTTACCTTGAACTTTTTTTTTTCAATTAATCGTCACTTTTGGCATAAAATACCCCATTGTGTGTCGTTTTGAATTTTTGTTTTGTTTTTATAATGAAGTCAAAGAATTAACCTTTACGGTTGTACAATTTTTTTAATCAAAGCTTTTATACTCAGCCAGTAACAATTCAATGCAACGCCAATGAATTTTGAAAAAATGTTTTTTCAACTTTTTTGGAAACCTGCGCGGTAAAACGTGACTACCCTAATGTCAGATCAAGCTCATTCTGACTTCTGGCTGTTCTCACATCTAAAAAAATTCATGCGTGGCAAACGATTTTCCTCAAATGAAGAGGTAAAATCAGCGATAGAAGGTTATTTTGGAGACCTTCCGAAAGGCCACAACAGCTATGAGATCCATAAATAAGAGGACCGTTGGAACAAGTGTTTTGAGCTTCTGAGAGCATATACTGAATAATTAAAAGCATTTCAAGCCAGAAAATTATGTTTGTTATTTCTATTCTAGAATCTTATTGAACAACCTGCATTTACCCTTACACAAAAGATGGGCTCATGGGAAAAATACTTAAATCAAATGAAAAAGTTTAATTGGAAACGGATCCATAAGTATTCACGAATAGGTGAACAATTTGAGTATACAAAAGGTATTACAATCTTAAAAGCTCAATAATAAAATTAATATTGCCAAAAAATTACTTTTTTTATAACTAGACCAAAGACTTATTGAACAGCATGGTTGTTTTTATTTTTTTTTTTAAGATACAAGTTCAATCTTTAGTTACAATTTTACGATATTTCATATTTTTGATTTAACCCTCCGCAACTGACGTGCTCCAAATTTAACAATATAACTGACGTGGGGTCTAGCAGACCTCACTTTTAAACTGATTTCCTATGTTAAAGTTTCTGACTGTAACTTTCTTGATCTTATTCCATATATCCAGCGAGCTTTGGAGCGCTCTTTAAGGGCTTTACGAGAGCTCCTTTTGCAATACGAAGCGCTCCGTCTATATTTCCATCTACATTGTAATTTTAACATAACATGGCATTGGAAGGGAGCACTACTGCTCCATTGGTGCTTCAAACTACAGTGAAAGTATAGCACTTAATACTGTGCTCCGTTTGTGCTCCGAACTGCAGTGAAATTATAATTCAATAGTTCCTAAAGCTCTCCAAAGCTTAGTGTAGCCGGATCACTTGAACTTCTTCTTCTTCTTTTCTTGGCTTCACACAAAAAGAGCTCAGAAAATAGTGCTCTTTGAGAGCTCTTGTTGGAAGCACTCCGATTTCGGCCCGTTGGGTAACAGAAATAATTATTAGGCTAACGTAAGAATACATTTTTTTATAAAATACGTTTTTTTGTAACGAGATTGCAGAGATCGTAACTTCGAATTTTATGTTTGTACACTAAGGGAAATAATGCATATTAGCATTATCCACGCCTGAGTATAAATTTTATTTAAATATTTACGTGGATAAATGAAATGTTTTCCTTACAACTCGTTTTTTTCCCGTATTTAAATTTTATTTATACCACACACCTACACACATATTCCATACAAGCAAGCAGCAACAGCATCGCACACGTACACACATATTCCGACAAGCAGCAACAGCATCGCACTCTGTTCCTGCAGTTTATTTCTTGCAGGTTTCTTATAGTTCTCATTTAGTTAATGTTGCAAGGGTAATATAGGGTGGACATTTGGCCAAGATGATTTGTGAATGCGATAGGTGGTCGTTTTATGGATTGATGTAGGGTTGAGTGACAACTTGATATTTTTTGGTTGTCATTTACCTGCATATTTTTCTTCTTATACATTATAATTCTTATTGAATTTTAATATGTTGTTCTTTAAATTCAGTATTTTGACGTGACGAAGTTACGTTGTACTGCTCTAGTTTCCAAAAAAGTTGAAAAATGCATTTTTCAAAAATTCATATGCGTTTCATTGAATTGTTACTCGCTCAGTATAAGAGCTAAAAAATAAAAAAAAAAATAAATAACTGGCCATTTCAGCCCTTGAAAGGACTTCGACCTAGCTTCTTATGATCAATTGTGTTGTGCGTGTTATTAAGTTTGTCCACAATTGACCGAGAACCGGACCTACATGCTTAACGCCGACTCCGAACGGCGATGAACGGAAAGTTCTCGTTCTCAAGAAGATTTACATGGCATTTTGATTACTCTCTGAGGTTTGCCATTGTCTGCAGAGAGGTGGCGGCCGTACAGAAAAATTATTTTAATTAAAATAATTTTCTGTCGCTGCTGGGGTTCGAACCTGTGTTTCCAAAGTTCTTTGACATAGCGGCCACGCACTTTAACCAACTACGCCACGGACGCCACAAAGTACGCCACAAATAGTATAAGAGCTATGATTAAAAAAATAGTATGACCATAAAGGTTAATTCTTTGACTATATTAAGAAAACAAAAAAAATTTAATACGGCATATTGACGTAGTGGGAGCTGCGTAAGCAACGCAACTGAAAATTTGTTACATGGAATTATTACTCGCTGAGTATTAGTGCTAGGATTAAAAATACGAAACGCCAATAAAGGCCTACTGTAAGCCCTCACAACAAAATTAGACAAAAAATTTCTGACATCATGGGGACGCTAAAAGATCCGCTCAAAGATCGATAACGCAACATTCATGCAGCGGCGTTGCACTGAATTTTTACTCAATGAGTATATAACCCACGATAAAAGTTTAAAAAGGAAAATAAAGTTTTTATACATGGCTTTACGACAAAAATAAAAAAAAAATTCCGGCGTCGTCAGATCGTGAATATAGCAGCTTATGTAACAGAAATGTAATATCGTTGCATGAAATTATTACTCACTCAGGAGGAGTGCTACGGTAAATTTTGTTTTACGACAGCAGGGATATGTTATTACGGTTCACAACTAAACTACAAAAAAAATTCTTACTGTCATGATTTCAGGGATGCAACCACATAATGCAGTAAAAATGCTACAGCCATGAAAAAACGTTGCATGGATTTTTAACTCTGTGACTGCTGGTGCAACTGTAAATTTTAAGGATCGAAAACGAAGGTGAGGTCTTCGGGCATATGACAAAAATAAAAAAAAATTGACGGCATGTCAAAGACCCTCAGGGAACCGCCTAATGTGACGCATATGCATCACTTTTGCTGGATTGATTGAAATGAGAGCAAAACCCATGCGGAAGCAAAAAAAAAACTAAAAGCAAAGCACCAACTCCAAATCCAACAACAACTCCAACTCCAACACTAACACCAACACCAACATCAACACCAACACCAACACCAACACCAACACCAACACCAACACCAACACCAACACCAACACCAACACCAACACCAACACCAACACCAACACCAACACCAACACCAACACCAACACCAACACCAACACCAACACCAACACCAACACAAACACCAACACCAATACCAACATCAACATCAAGATCAACGTCAACATCAACATCAACATCAACATCAACATCAACATCATCATCAACATCAACATCAACATAAACATCAACATCAACATCAACATCAACATCAACATCAACATCAACATCAACATCAACATCAACATCAACATCAACATCAACATCATCATCAACATCAACATCAACATCAACATCAACAGCAACATCAACATCAACATGAACATCAACACCAACATCAACATCAACATCAAGATCAACGTCAACATCAACATCAACATCAACATAAACATCAACATCAACATCAACATCAACATCAACATCAACATCAACATCAACATCAACATCAACATCAACATCAACATCAACATCAACATCAACATCAACATCAACATCAACATCAACATCAACATCAACATCAACATCAACATCAACATCAACATCAACATCAACATCAACATCAACATCAACATCAACATCAACATCAACATCAACATCAACATCAACATCAACATCAACATCAACATCAACATCAACATCAACATCAACATCAACATCAACATCAACATCAACATCAACATCAACATCAACATCAACATCAACATCAACATCAACATCAACATCAACATCAACATCAACATCAACATCAACATCAACATCAACATCAACAACAACAACAATCAACATCAACATAAACATCAACAACAACAACAACAACAGCAACAACACATCAACAACAACAACAACAAAAACAACAACAATCAACATCAACACCAACAACAATCAACATCAACATCAACATCAACATCAACATCAACATCAACATCAACATCAACATCAACATCAACATCAACATCAACATCAACATCAAGATCAACGTCAACATCAACATCAACATCAACATCAACATCAACATCAACATCAACATCAACATCAACATCAACATCAACATCAACATCAACATCAACATCAACATCAACATCAACATCAACATCAACATCAACATCAACATCAACATCAACATCAACATCAACATCAACATCAACATCAACATCAACATCAACATCAACATCAACATCAACATCAACATCAACATCAACATCAACATCAACATCAACATCAACATCAACATCAACATCAACATCAACATCAACATCAACATCAACATCAACATCAACATCAACATCAACATCAACATCAACATCAACATCAACATCAACATCAACACCAACATCAACATCAACAACAACAACAATCAACATCAACATAAACATCAACAACAACAACAACAACAACAACAACAACAACAACACATCAACAACAACAACAACAAAAACAACAACAATCAACATCAACACCAACAACAATCAACATCAACATCAACATCAACATCAACATCAACATCAACATCAACATCAACATCAACATCAACATCAACATCAACATCAACATCAACATCAACATCAACATCAACATCAACATCAACATCAACATCAACATCAACATCAACATCAACATCAACATCAACATCAACATCAACATCAACATCAACATCAACATCAACATCAACATCAACATCAACATCAACATCAACATCAACATCAACATCAACATCAACATCAACATCAACATCAACATCAACATCAACATCAACATCAACATCAACATCAACATCAACAGCAACATAAACATCAACATCAACATCAACATCAACATCAACATCAACATCAACATCAACATCAACATCAACATCAACATCAACATCAACATCAACATCAACATCAACATCAACATCAACATCAACATCAACATCAACATCAACATCAACAGCAACAACAACAACAATCAACATCAACATAAACATCAACAGCAACAACAACAACAACAACAACAACAATAACAGCAACAACGACTACAACAACAACAACAACAACAACAACAACAACAACAACAACAACAACAACAACAACAACAACAACAACAACAACAACAACAACAACAACAACAACAACAACAACAACAACAACAACAACAACAACAACAACAACAACAATATCAACAACAACAACAAGAACAACAACAACATCAACAAAAACAACAACAACAACAATAGCAACAACAACAACAACAACAACAACACCAACACTTACAACAAACAAGAAACTTCGTCACGTCAAAACCTACGGGTGTGTCCACGACAGCCAACTCTTCTTTTTATATAAATTTTCTTTAAATGCGATAGTTTTATTTTCAAATATTAAATATTTGAAAGATATTTAAAAAAAAATCGTACACAATGTAAATATATTTTTTATTAATTCTGTTTAAATATTTAAATATTTTATTTAATTAAGAAAATATTTAAATAAATTTTAATTAAGAAAATATTTAAATAATTTTTAAATATTTGCGTAGTCGATTTATGCAAATGCGTTATTGGTGCAAAAATGACTCGCTTTTGGAATAAATTAAAAAAGTTTTTGGATAAATTTAATATTTTTTCCCTTAGTGTACGTACGAAGTTTTGATTTTAGGTGTCTGTCAGACAACGACGTCAGATGCAGAGGGTTAAGCTGTTCTGTATTATCTCCTTTAAATTTTTGAACATATAAAAAAAAATATTAAATAATTAAATAAAAATTTAACCTTTAAGCAGACATTTATTTGACTTTGAGATTTATTTTGATCGTCTCAGAAAAACTTTGAAAATTAAAGGATGGCAACACTTTTCCTTGGCAGTTTACTAGTTGTTATGACAACCGTATTGAGTACATATTTAATACGTTGCTAATTGTACCAACACAATAACACATTAAATGCTCAAAAACGTGAAGGTTTCGCGTTAAAAAATTCAAAACACTTTTAATAAAAATAGCTTCAAGAAAAATTTACAAGATTTAGTTGGGATCAGAAACTACGAGAAAATGTTTTTCCCGTTCTTGGAACTTTTTATTTCAACTATTTAACACACAAACACCGCACTGTTATGAACAACAACAAAAAATAAGAGGAAACAACAAATAATGCACGATTGTGACTGCAGCATGAAATAACAGGATTTTTTTATTTCCGTTGGTTACCAAGGTAAATTTGGTAACCAAAACAAATATGAGCGGTTGCTAGTGTGTACGTTGTTGTTGTTGTTGTTACCGTTATTGCACAGGTGCACAAATGCAACGTTTTGTTTTGGTATTTTTCGTTGTTTTACTTTTTGTTGTTGTGCTACTGTGATTCTCACATGTGCTGTATGGTGTGTGCTGTTACTACCTGTTTTTATTTTATTTATTTCCTCCTTGTTTTGTGTGAAAATTTTCTGTTTCTTTCACGTGCTTTATTGGCGTCATAATTTGTTAAGCTTTTGTAGTGTAGTAGTTTTGTCGCCTGACTGTCTGTTCCTTGTTGTTGAATATTCATAAAAAGCTTTGTGTACAGCTTTCTAAAACCACAACTTATTTTCTTCAAATGCTTTTGAGCTTAAGACTTGTCTAGATTTTTTGGGTATAAAGCAAAAGCTTTCATAAATTCTTAAAAAGCTAAAATTAATTTTGTGTTCTTTATTAAAATCTAATGTAGTGGGAATGGTCGTAAAACGAAGCTGAGACCACCATTCGTCTAAGCAACTAAATTTTTAACTCAAAACCTACAAAACGCTAAACTAAAAAAGAATTAGTATTTGTCCCTCAGAGGTGCAACGAAATAAAATGTCGCAAAATCCCACCTAAGTTGCAGGTTGAAATTTAAGCTTTCATAGAAACTGTGTAAACTTAAGCACTAACGTGAAGGCATTCCAACCGCTTCACCAAATGCAGCCATCTAACACTCACCCGTTCGAAGAGCAGCCATCCTCAGGTAGAAACATAGTTCTAGAAGTTGTCGCTATTAGTTCGTTGAAGACAAGTATAAATTCTGATGCAGCCAGCTCAACTTTTCCATGAAAATTTATGTTAATAAGTTTTGCATTTTGTTGCTGATAATATCTGTGATAATAATACGCAGTCAGCTTCAAAAGGCAACTCATCCAGGACGCAGTCTAACTTTAACAGTGTGTCATATCAGAGCTGGTGAAGAGTTTGTGGGTTGTTGGTGTGGTCTTGATAAGGTGTAGTAGGTGTGTTGTTGGTGAGTTTTGTGTGTGTTGTTGTGGTTGGAGTCTGGGTTGTAATATGCAATTTGAATGAATTATTGTTGTATTTAAAGTGAAAAATATAAATGCGAAAATAACCCAAAGGGAATGAGTTGTTTCTCTCTTTTTCCTTGTCATGCTTGTCAAAAATAAAGTTTTTATTCTTAGTGAACAATGACAGAAGAATGGCGCTCCTTTTTTTAAAAATATTAGAAAACTTTCAACTTATTAAAATAATGACAGTATTATCAAGAATTCACAAATATCAAACGCAAGGTGCCTGCTTACAGCTTATATTTTAATACCAATCCATTAACTGAAGATATGTTCATTGCATACTTTTAGGAAATTTTTATATTAAGTTGATAACAATAAAAATCAAAATCAAAATCAAAATCAATATCAAAATCAAAATCAAAATCAAAATCAAAATCAAAATCAAAATCAAAATCAAAATCAAAATCAAAATCAAAATCAAAATCAAAATCAAAATCAAAATCAAAATCAAAATCAAAATCAAAATCAAAATCAAAATCAAAATCAAAATCAAAATCAAAATCAAAATCAAAATCAAAATCAAAATCAAAATCAAAATCAAAATCAAAATCAAAATCAAAATCAAAATCAAAATCAAAATCAAAATCAAAATCAAAATCAAAATCAAAATCAAAATCAAAATCAAAATCAAAATCAAAATCAAAATCAAAATCAAAATCAAAATCAAAATCAAAACCAAAATCAAAATCAAAATCAAAATCAAAATCAAAATCAAAATCAAAATCAAAATCAAAATCAAAATTAAAATCCCTCAAAATCAAAATCAAAATCAAAATTAAAATCCCTCAAAATCAAAATCAAAATCAAAATCAAAATCAAAATCAAAATCAAAATCAAAATCAAAATCAAAATCAAAATCAAAATCAAAATCAAAATCAAAATCAAAATCAAAATCAAAATCAAAATCAAAATCAAAATCAAAATCAAAATCAAAATCAAAATCAAAATCAAAATCAAAATCAAAATCAAAATCAAAATCAAAATCAAAATCAAAATCAAAATCAAAATCAAAATCAAAATCAAAATCAAAATCAAAATCAAAATCAAAATCAAAATCAAAATCAAAATCAAAATCAAAATCAAAATCAAAATCAAAATCAAAATCAAACTCAAACTCAAACTCAAAATCAAAATCAAAATCAAAATATCAAAATCAAAATCAAAATCAAAATCAAAATCAAAATGGAAATGAATATTCTAGATTGATGGCTGAATTGTACTTAAACCGGAAATGTTTCCATATAATCTTTAAATTTTGTCCTTTCAAAATTCTTTCTTACCCTCAATTTCTACAAAAGCAGCAGCGTTAAAAAGCCTGTTTATTAGAGATATACGTATTAGAGCACGTAAATACTTCATATTATCATTTCATCATTTCTACATGCCTGGCAACCCTAATAAGCTCTAAAAAGCTCAAATAATCTCATTAAAAAAATACGCTCACCACCAATTGAAGCATGCTTTCGCTGTTACCTTGGCAACGATCAGCAGCAAAGTTTTTGTTTCAACAAACATGGTATTACCAACATGAAAAAATGGAGTGAAACTTAAGCTTATTGATGATAGAACTTAAATTGAATTTCTAATCGAATTGAGTGATTATAAAAGGAGTCACTGCAAGTTAATAAAATATGAATATTAATTCTATGTTTTAGTTTTCATTTCCTTCCATTCCAAATGGAAAAACTTGTCAAAAATTCACAAACAAGCTCATAAAACTGAACTTTGTCTTCAATACACAAATTGATCTCCACCCTCTATAAAACGAATTAATCTCAAATGTTCTCCAATGTTCAGGAGTAAATAATTTTTTTTTTGTTTTTAAATGTACACTTAGTCTTCATGTTGAACTTTTCCAATTGAACCTATGCATTGAAATGTCATGTTATTTTATGTGAACAAATGTCATGTTCGTTATGTGAACCAATCGAACTGTAACTAAAAGAAGAAACTCAATAAAAGTAACTAGCTTCAATTAAACCGTACCTTTATACCTTACTCCATTCTGCAAATAAAACTGATTTGAATATTCATAGGAAGTGCAAAATATATGACGACCGACTCCTGATCTATGGCCTTGTCATTCAAGTTGTTCAAATATTAGGAGAAAAAGTTATACTACTCTGGGTTGTGAATGCAAATGTGTGCGTCTAGTTCATGATACTATTTTGTCAACTAATTTCAACTTGTTGGCATTAGAAATATTGAAAGAGAGTGTAGAAAAGTTTTCGCCACATTTTGAGGTTGCCACTTCGATTACTAATCAATGAAGGCGGAATTTGATGAAGCACAAAAGCAAATAGAGAGAATTATTAAATCTGAAATGAAACTCAAATTGAATACAAATTGAAATGGTAAAGACAATGAAATAAAGTTGAAAAGATATTTAATAGAAGTTGAAACGAAAATGAAATGAAATTGAAATGAAATTGAAATAAAAATGAAATGGAATTGAAATGAAATGGCATTGAAATGAAATTGAAATGAAGTTCAAATGAAATTGAAATGAAATTGAAATGAATTTGAAATGAAATTGAAATGAAATTGAAGTGAAATTGAAATGAAATTTAATTGGAATTGAAATGAAATTGAAATGAAATTAAATTTGAAATGAAATTGAATTGAAATTGAATTGAAATTGAATTGAAATGGAATTGAAATGAAATGGAATTGAAATGAAATTGAAATGAAGTTCAAATGAAATTGAAATAAAATTGAAATGAATTTGAAATGAAATTGAAATGAAATTGAAGTGAAATTGAAATGAAATTTAATTGGAATTGAAATGAAATTGAAATGAAATTAAATTCGAAATGAAATTGAATTGAAATTGAATTGAAATTGAATTGAAATTGAATTGAAATGGAATTGAAATGAAATGGAATTGAAATGAAATTGAAATGAAGTTCAAATGAAATTGAAATAAAATTGAAATGAATTTGAAATGAAATTGAAATGAAATTGAAGTGAAATTGAAATGAAATTTAATTGGAATTGAAATGAAATTGAAATGAAATTAAATTCGAAATGAAATTGAATTGAAATTGAATTGAAATTGAATTGAAATTGAATTGAAATTGAATTGAAATTGAATTGAAATTGAATTGAAATTGAATTGAAATTGAATTGAATTGAATTGAAATTGAATTGAAATTGAATTGAAATTGAATTGAAATTGAATTGAAATTGAATTGAAATTGAATTGAAATTGAATTGAAATTGAATTGAAATTGAATTGAAATTGAATTGAAATTGAATTGAAATTGAATTGAAATTGAATTGAAATTGAATTGAAATTGAATTGAAATTGAATTGAAATTGAATTGAAATTGAATTGAAATTGAATTGAAATTGAATTGAAATTGAATTGAAATTGAATTGAAATTGAATTGAAATTGAATTGAAATTGAATTGTAATTGAATTGAAATTGAATTGAAATTGAATTGAAATTGAATTGAAATTGAAAAGAAATAGAAATGATATTGAAATATATTTGAAATTGAAATGGAAATGAAATGTTATTGAAAATGAAATTGAAGCTAAATTGAAATTTAATTCAAACGTTATGGAAATAAAATTGAAATTGAAATGAAATATTTTCAATTCAATACAACACAAAACTGATTTTGAAATGAAATTGAATTGAAATGTAATTGAAATTGAAATTAAATTCAAAGTGAAACTAAATTTAAATTGAATTGAAATGTAATTGAAATACAATTGAAACTAAATTGAAACTAAATTAAAATAAAATTAAAATAAAATTAAAATAAAATTAAAATAAAATTGAGATTCAAATGAAATTGAAAGTGAAATTGCACTAAAATTGAAACGAAATTGAAATAAAATTGAAACGAAATTGAAATAAAATTGAAATGAAATTGAAATAAAATTAAAATGAAATTGAAATGAAATTGAAATGAAATTGAAATGAAATTGAAAGGAAATTGAAATGAAATTGAAATGAAATTGAAATGAAATTGAAATGAAATTGAATTGAAATTGAAATTAAATTGAAATTAAATTGAAATGAAATTGAAATTGAATTGAAATTGAACTGAAATTGGATTGAAATTGAATTGAAATTGAATTGAAATTGCATTGAAATTGAATTGAAATTGAATTGAAGTTGAATTGAAAGTGAATTGAAATTGAATTGAAATTGAATTGAAATTGAATTGAAATTGAATTGAAATTGAATTGAAATTGAATTGAAATTGAATTGAAATTGAATTGAAATTGAATTGAAATTGAATTGAAATTGAATTGAAATTGAATTGAAATTGAATTGAAATTGAATTGAAATTGAATTGAAATTGAATTGAAATTGAATTGAAATTGAATTGAAATTGAATTGAAATTGAATTGAAATTGAATTGAAATTGAATTGAAATTGAATTGAAATTGAATTGAAATTGAATTGAAATTGAATTGAAATTGAATTGAAATTGAATTGAAATTGAATTGAAATTGAATTGAAATTGAATTGAAATTGAATTGAAATTGAATTGAAATTGAATTGAAATTGAATTGAAATTGAATTGAAATTGAATTGAAATTGAATTGAAATTGAATTGAAATTGAATTGAAATTGAATTGAAATTGAATTGAAATTGAATTGAAGTTGAATTGAAATAAAATTAAAATTGAATTGAAATTGAATTAAATGGAAAAGAAACAACTGAAATAAAATGAATACGTTTTATTTTGAATGGTGGTTTTGATATATAAAATTTCAGCAAAAATTCTAATTTTAATTGAATTCCTATTGAATCGTTTAACAAGAAATAAAATATATCTAGCGACGTTTATCCTGAACGGCAGCTCATCACCCGTATTTTGTAAGAGCTCACTTAACTATGTGCATCTACTGCATCCGATTTGCCATGAATGTTTGTCATTTTTCACTATTTCTCTTCGATTTTTATTTCTATTCTTGCTATTCTTTTGAAGGCGATAAATTGCGACTTTGTTTTGAAATTTCCTTTCAACTTCAATTTCTGTTTGACAAGGATAAGAATTAACATTAAGCAAGTATTTCAACAATGAGTGCGATAGTTCACAAAAAGTTTTTTTTTTTTTTTTGGCTAAAAATATCGGGACTTTAATCAAAGACGTTGATGTAAACAAGACTTGTGTGAGAGAGGAAATTGAATAGATTCCATTTTTTTTTTTATTTCCAAGAACGTTTTATCTGAGCTAATTTAACTTAAAGACAAAGCAGAAGGGAAGAACACTGATACGTTTTTCGTTTTTTTTTTATTGCATACTTTTAGTTGCCTGAAAAACTTGTGGAGCCAGTAACTTAATTTCACTTGGTTAAAAAGTTAATTTTAAGCTAATTTTTCAGGAAATGGAACGGTTTATTTTGTATTTCAGATATAAGAGCTTAAAAATAACTATTTCTTTGAAATTAAAATAATAAAGTTTAAAAGTGTTGCATACTTTTAGTCAGTGCGCAAGTTAAATTGTAATTGAAAATAAAGGCAAAACAATTAGGCGCTGCTTTCAATATTCTTCGCATACATTACTTCAATAGTAATGTTATTCCATTTACTGCCCTCTATGGTATATTCAAATATCCTTTAAGTCCTTAATGTAAGTGCGTTAAGTGATGCATTCACGGCTTTTGTGCGAAATTCCTTCGTAGCTCAGTCATTAATGCAATGCTTGGCAAATTACTAACGCATGTTTCAACTACAAACGCATACTTTTACCCACACACAAACATATCTATAAACTTAATAATACAAATGTACAGCAGCTGAATGCACACGCATTCAAAAACAACTGTTTAATGTTTGTGTGTGTGTGTGTGTGTGTGTGTGTGCGTGGCTGAGTGTACATGAGTGGGTCTACATAATTAATGTCGGCGCATTATGGATTATTTGAACTGACATGACTTAAGTTGCACTTCCACGTTTTGGCCATTCGGTCTAGTATTGCACGAGTACGTGTTCATGTGTGTGTGTGTTCCTGTGCTGGAGCGTGTGCTTATTGCTGCTGCCCACTCCTAAGTTCAATGCTATTCTTTTGTCTCTACTCTGAATGTCGTCATTAGACTCTGTGGTTATTATTCAGCATCCGAATGTGTGCAAGTGTTTTTGGCTAATTATTATTTGGCCAGTAGTTATGGATTTTAATTTGTCGCAGCCAATATGGCAGCTTATATGTTGTGGAATTGTTAATGCAAGTGTGCGCCTTTGTGTGCGTCTTTGTGTGCTTGTGATGTGTCACACTGTTGCGGTGTGCTTGCGTGCTGTTAATGGCTTAAAAGAAATTAATTTATTTTCATTGTGTTTGTGTCAATAAACATACAAATTAACTGTGTTTTGGGTTTAAGAACAAGATTTGACTGCATTTTTTTTTTTTTTTTTGTTGCTTTGAATCAAGGATTTCAGGTATACTACCACCTATTCAGTCAAGTCTGATTTGCTTAGTGGGAAGGAAAAGACAATCCAGCGAAACATTCATAGTGATGTTCTAAGCGGTGGAAAGCCGTATGGTGGAAAGCCGTTTTAACATGTGAATTTGAATCTGAGGTAAGTAAGTGTTATGCCTTTTCCTCAGTCAATTCAAGTTATAAGGCAATCTCATTCACAAACTTTTTTACCACCAACTACAACTCAAGTCGTAAATATGGATGATTTTCCAATTTCAGTTGGTTAGAAATCAGAAAGGTTGAAGCGTAGGACCATGACCTGGCAGGGATTCGAACCCGGGACCTCCGGCTACCAAAAAATTACGTAAAAATTCTCTTAAAGCAGACAATAACCATATTTTCAGATGGTGCATTTTTAACATTAACCTTGTAACGAATCTCCCGGTCTTCCGGGTCTATAGCTGAGGTAAAAAGTACTAGATATGGCTTAGAATATTTCTTACTTACAGTGACAGAACTGACGTCCCAGAGCAAGCACTAATACTCCAGCTTAAAGTGACGGAACTGACGTCCCAGAACACTGATACAGCTCCTATTTATTTTGGATCTTATGATCCCTAAGTCTGACACTAGTCCTCCTTAATTGACGAAACTGACGTCCCAGAGCACTGATACCTAATATTACTACACCCTAACTATGTGCTGACCGTCCTTTTGTCCTGCGTTTGTCTACACCTTACCTGCTGATAGCCTGCACCAGGTCCTATTGTTATCTATTTTTTTCGAGTGCAAAGGGACAGATCGATACAAATGATAATCTGAAGGTGTAAAGTTCGCGCTATATAGTGGGTGCGTCAAAACTTCCCAGCCAAGTTCTCTCAGTTTCTGCCGGGTCATCAAAGATGTATGTGTGTGTTCTAGCGTTGTCAATATGGAACACAACACCTTTTCTGTTGATCAATTCTGGCCACACTAATAGAATTGCTTGTTTCAATCTCGTTGATTGTTGACAGTAAAGAATAAAATCAATCGTTTGACCAGATTGTAGAAGCTCATAATGAACAATTCCCTTCCAATCTCACCACCAGACGCACATTAATACCATTCTTGGTGTCAATACTGGCTTTGCCACCGTTTGCGAAGCTTCACCTCGCTTCGTCCATGATTTTTTTCGCACATTATTGTCCCACACGGAAAAAAATGAAACGTGAAAATTAATCTAAAAACTTCACAAAGTAATAATAAAAAAAAAAAATAAATAACGGGCCATTTCAGCCCTTGAAAGTACTTTGACCTAGCTTCTTATGATCAATTGTGTTGTGCGTGTTATGAAGTTTGTACACAATTGACCGAGAAATGGACCTACATGCTTAACGCCGACTCCGAACGGCAATGAACGGAATGTTCTTATTCTCAAGAAGCTTTACATGGCATTTTGATTACTCTCTGAGGTTTGCCATTGTCTGCAGAGAGGTGGCGGACGCACAGAAAAATAATTTTAATTCAAATAATTCAAATAGTTTTCTGTCGTTGCTGGGGTTCGAGCCTGGGTCTCCAGGTTCGTTGACATAGAGGCCACGCACTTTAACCAACTACGCCACGGACGCCACTGTAAAAGTAATAATAGTTCAGTTAAAAAATACTGTTTGTTGGATTAATCCAATAATTTTACTGAGATCTCATGAACAATTAATCGGACGATAGTTATATATGCGATTCAAGCTTCAAAAATTACTGAAATAAAGTGTAGAATATTCTGAAACTCATATTAAAAAGTTGACATAGGAAATAGTATAGGGAAGTTCTGAAATTTTTTGTCTAGGACACAATGTTATTATTACAGTGTATTAATCACAAAATTTAAAATAACAATCAATGCGATGGTGTTCTAAGTATTGTGCATGCGCTAATCTATACTAATATTATATTTTGAAGTGCCTTTTTTATGTTCGGAACAATCTTGAGAAAGGCCCGGCCGTTTTTCATGAAATTTTTTATAATAAAAAGCTCTCGGCCTGGTGAAGGTTTTAGGCCAAAAAAATGATTAAAAAGTTTATTAGAAAAGGAGATTCATGGCTTTCAAAATCCTAAGTAAAATTCACCTGCAAGCACAAACGGACATAAACGACTCATAGCGTATAAAAATTGTTGTTGGTGTAGTGAAAAATAAAGCAGTGTGCGGCACATCGACACGATGCGAGTGTTCCAATATTTTACTCTCCCATCCTACAGTGAGTATTGCTTTGCTGAGAATAGCAATGTGATTTGTTTTTGTTTTGCCTACATATGCCCGAGCGTGTGTGTGCTATGGATAGCAACAGAGAATGGCAATGTATTTTGTTTTTGTTTTTTTTGTCGTACGCTCAGTGTTGCCAGATTTTTTTTTCAAAAAACTGCTAAATCTAAAAAAAATAACTGCATTTTGGACACAAAAACTGCCATTCTAAAAATGGCATTTGTAAAGCAAATTATAAAAAAACATAAAAAATATATGGTTGTATTTAATATATAAAAAGATTCGTGTATTTTATTCACATATGAGATCGTTTTTAATAGAAGTGATTCAGTTATTTTAATTAATGTTTTTTTACAAATCCCGTACTTCACATTGAAGTGTAATGTCAGTTGCACTGACCATCTCCGATTTGGCTTTTTCTTGGAATGGTTTATTTTGATTGGAAAACCAAATCCAAAGTTATAAATTTTTAGAATAATTTTTCGCGGCCAAAATGGGGTCTACTTTGAAACAACATAGCTCAGTCAATTTAAATCCGATTTTCGCAAATAGGATATGACTGAAAAGGTTACTACGTCTACTTTAAGGGAAAAATATAAAACTATTTAAAATGCCAGCGACAGGTGCTCTATTTTTTTTTTTTTTAATTTTCATTATTTTCATTTATTTTACATTCCATTACCTTTCCAACGATATAAAATGAAGATGTGCTCTTGAATTGTTCAGAAGTTATGCCATAAAACATGAAGTTTTATTGAATTTTCAATACAAATTCAACTTCACATTAAATTTTCATCCCATTTTTTTTTTCTTGATTTTTTACAAAACAAAAAGTCGATATTAAAAGTCGACAACTAGTTGAATTTATATTGAAAATTCGTAAACTTTTATGGTTTAAAGCAGGGCTGCTTTTAAAGCTGCTGCTGAAGTATAAAGCAGGGAGCTTTTAAAACTGCTGCTGAAGTTTAAACCAAGGCTGCTTTAAAAAAGTTATTGAACCATTATGAATGTTTTGGTAAAGAGAATTTATAATAGCTACATAAGGTTTTATATTTTCATAAAAACTGTATTTTACCTTAAAAAACTGCATAAATAATGGAAAAACTGCATTTTTGTCTTTTTAACTGCCAAACTGCTCAGAGTTAAAAAAACTGCCATTTGCAGGCAAAACTGCCATTCTGGCAACACTGCGTACGCTATGCGTGGTGACGTGAAAAAAAGACAGAGCAGTGTTGCCAGAACTTTTTTGAGAAAAGCGCGAGATTTAAAAAAAATATCGCCCAAAATCGCCCAATGAAAAAAAAAATCGCCAAAAATCGCCAAAAATCGCCATTTTTTCTAAGAAATTTATTATATTAGAAAAAACAAAACAAATTATATACATTTTTTTTTTTTTAAATAATATTGAGATCTGTTAATAGTATAAGATATTCTTATTTTCATATTTTTGAGATCTATAAAAAATAACAAAAAAGCTACTTCATTTTATACGAGAATTTTGATCGTTAAAGAACATTTTTTTAGAGACTATAACTTTTTAGAATTTTTCAATATGCAACTTTAAAAAAAAACTTTTTACAAAAAACGTAGTTCCTCAGCCATATTAGACTCTTCCTCCGTTTCGTCAATTCTCGAAGTATTGTTTAGTTCATACATTGATTTAGTTTATACAAGATGAATGCCAACTTACAAATATTGTCAAACATTTTTCCGCCTATGGCTGTCTTAATTTTGTATGCCGATTACCAAAATTCTTCACTTTCAGATGGTACTTTGTTCTTGAAAACATTGCTCCATGGAAATGTCAACAAAGATTCGTATTCGATTTCTTCTGCACGTCGCTCTTCAAGAGATAGATAATGAAGAGGGAGTTCACGGAAAGAAGGTCTTATTTTAAACATCTTTCAGGACATAAAATAAAAGCATTTTCAAAAATTTCTAACAGACTAGGTAATCGTTTTAACATTTCCTTGATTAAAACTATAATGAAATTCTGGCATCACTTAATTTGTGAATTTCTTCATGGAACTGATAATGAAATGTAAGGTCATTAATTCTTTTATAATTGCTTTTATTCGCTAAAATTTTATTTGTAGCTAAATTATCAAAATTTAAATTTTTGACAATGTCTTCTTTTATAATTTTTGAAACAAGTCTTTGAATAAATGTTGTGATTTCAACGTAAGCTTGAAAAAAGTCAACTTTTTCTCGTTGAAAATATGAATTAAGTAAGTGAGTTGATTTTTTGAAGAAACGGTCTCAAAAAAATAAGTATTTCGATATAAATAAATTATCGATAAGGGCTTTTGAGCTGTGTAGTCGCATTGTTAACAGAGTGTTCCAAACACTTAAAACAATTGTTATTTTATTTAATTGAAATTTGAAACACATCAGATGAGTTTATAAAAAAAAGTTGTTTTTACAAAAATCGCCCAAAAAATCGCCAGGCGATTTCCTAAAAATTTAAGCGCAAAAACAAGAAAAAAAGCGCCCAATTGGCGATAAATCGCCCAATCTGGCAACGGTGAGACAGAGGCAGAGCCCGAACAGAATCAAATATCGTTGCGACCACCGATCCTCTCTGGTCGTATATCGCAGAGAATGTGTCCAGAATTAGAGCCTGAACAGAATCAAAAATCGTTGCGACCAACGTTCCTCTCTGGTCGTCGAACGCAGAGAATGTGTCCAGAATGATGCGTTTGCGATTAACGATTCAAAGTTGCTTTTATTTAGTATTTTTTTATTTATTTTTTCTATTTCATTTCAATGTATTGGTCTCTTCAATTGTGTGAATACAACACACACAAACAAGAAATGTCAGAAGATAAAACAAAACTAAGCAAATTTCATGAAACACAGCCAATTCTTAGCAAAAATATGGCAACACAAATGGCATTCAGAGAGAGAATCGTCGGTCGCAAGAGAAGAAATAGAATAGATTCTAATTGTGCGATTTATCGTTGCGGAAAAAGAGCTGCGTTTTTTTCTACATTTTGCATGTATTTTCCAACAACAAAGATCGGAGGCCGCAACGATTTTTGATTCTGTTCAGGCTCTGATGCGATTGCGACTGACGATTCAAAGTTGCTTTTATTTAGTATTTTTTTATTTATTTTTTCTATTTCATTTCAATGTATTGGTCTCTTCAATTCATGGTATAATAATACAAGGTAGCATTGACAGTTGCTTGGGAAATCATATACTGTCAAAAAATATACTCAAAAAGAGAGCGCTCACAATCCGCCATTGAAAACACAAGCAATGTTGAAAACGTTGAAGTCATGGTATAATAATACAAGGTAGCATTGACAGTTGCTTGGGAAATTATATACTGTCAAAAAATATACTCAAAAAGAGAGCGCTCACAATCCGCCATTGAAAACACAAGCAATGTTGAAAACGTTGAAGTGAAAAAAAAAAACAACCACAGCAGCTGCTGATGTATTTCCACAAAAAGCTGTTTTTGACAGTTTATGTTTTTCTGTTGAAGAGAAAATAAGCAGTTGTCAATGCTACCATGTATTATTATACCATGCTTCAATTGTGTGAATACAACACACACAAAGAAGAAACGTCAAGACATAATAAAAACTAAGGAAATGTCTTTGAACATATCCTATTTCTAGCAAAAATATGGCAACACTAATGACACTCAGAGAGAGAATCGTCGGTCGCAAAAGCGGAAATAGAATAGATTCTAATTGTGCGATTTATCGTTGCGGAAAAAGAGCTGCGTTTTTTTCTTCATTTTGCATGTATTTTCCAACAACAAAGATCGGCGGTCGCAACGATTTTTGATTCTGTTCAGGCTCGCAAGCAAAAACAAATATAGCAAAAACAAACATTACCATGCTGCAGTGATGTTATGTTTGGTTTGAGTTTATTTTATTTTTGTCTTATATAAAAACGACTGACGTCCGTGTGTACGCGCATAACTCAAGAAGGGGTCGTTCAATTTTTACAATTTTGAACTTGATGGATTCGTATTGGCCCAAGGAAGGACACTTTGTAGAAAAAAATTTGCCACACCCTATTTTACCGCCCACAAATCAATAAAAATGCTATATTTCCGACGGTTTTGGTCGTATTAGACTACAATTTGGTAATTTAGTTTGTATGCTCACTGTCGGCTAAACTGTACTAAAAATGGGTTGCCACACCCCCTTTTATCGCCCACAAATCAATAAAAATGCTATATTTACGATGGTTTCGGCGTATTAGGCTACAGTTTGGGGGTTTAGTTTTTATGCTCACTGTCGGCAACTGTACTAAAACTGGGTTACCACACCCCCCTTTTGCCGCCTACAAATAAAAACTCTATATCAGGAGATTTTGCTGGTATTATACTAAAATTTGGTATTACCACAAATATATTTCAAACGGTTTGGTCATAATTGACTAAAATTTGGAAATTGTGTTTGTCTTTCAAAACTACACCGTCATCTATTGAAAAAGTGGAAACATCGAATATTAAGTTTGGGCAAAACAACGTTTGCCGGGTCAGCTAGTCTTACATAAAACGATACCCAGTGGGCAAAAGCAGGGCGAAGCGCTACTTGCAGGCCTTCATATGGATTTTGAAGACCTTCCGCACTCATATCCAAGCCCATTAACTTTTTTATATGAAACGAGCAAATTTTGTAGGCCTTCCTCTCTCGCGACTCTAAAGAGGCCTGCCTGAAGCTCTTTTTTGAGAATGCATGTTAAAAGACCTTCTTTATGAGGGCTTATAAAAGCACTCTCAGGTTAACTGCCGTGCAAAAAATATGCAGTAAACTGTCTTTTGTTTTGCAATTTCTATTTTGAAGTGAAACTTTATTAGGTCACTTTACTTCATTTCGTCACACGATAGAGAAGAAAGATATGTTTGATAGTAGAGAGAATGAGAGAAATATATATAGTGTATATATATGACTGAAAAAACTTCTTTGTCACCGCTGAGCGTCGAACCTGCGACCTCAAGATTTCAAAAACAACGCCTTATCTATAGAGCTAAATTCTCCATACACGAATGTACTCTACATACCAATTAATTAAATTGCTGTAGATGCCCAGCGGAAAAATAATTTCAGAGTTGTGGACCTCATATTTTTATATACATTTTGTTCACAAGTTATCAAACGGTGAAATAGCAGAGCGGTAAAACGTTTGACTATAACGCCAGCGGTCCGAGTTCAATGCTCGCATGTGACAAAAAATAATATTTTCTCGCTTTGTTTTTATTTATGTTTTTTATAGGAGAGCGCTGTGCTCTCCTTGGGCTAACACTTTATGATATGTTTCACTTCTTTTATGTTTTGCGTTGCACAGAAATAAAAAATTTTTGAGCCCCATCCATAGGAAGGGCTTCTAGAAGTGCTCATTGGTACAGCGATATTAGGAGGTATAAAGATGCCAATAGAAGTAGTCTTAGCCTTCTTTTGTTAAGGCCTAGTATAGTTGCCCACTGGGTAGGAATACACAAACCAACACATACGCTAGCATCGGCTGCGAAAGCGCAAAGCTGAAGCTGTTGAGAACACAAAAACAAAATATGCCAACGCTTTGTTTTGATTTGTGCACACTGTAATAACTGAAGAATTTACCGTTGTAACGGTCTGAAGTCGTTTATTTTGTGAATTTCAACAATTTTGTCAGTCGTTTAGTAAAGTCGCAGAGAGATGGGTGCAAAATAAAAATTAATTTTAAAGGTACGTAAATATTATCTTGTTATGATAATCTTACTAAGCTCAAAGGAGGTTTTGTTTTTAAAATTTTAATATTTTTCTGAATTTGACTATAACCAATATTATTTAAAAAACAAGAGTGGAACTTGATGCAACAGTTTTATATCTCCTATCGAATGCATTTCCAAGACCTACTTCCATCACTACAAATCAGTGTCGCCAGATGAAATTACCACCAGAATTCTCTTTTTCTCACACTTAAATCTCACAAATTACCACACTCGCTAAATACCTCAAAATACCACAAAATACCTCAAATTACCACAAAATCCCTCAAATCTTCTTTTGAGGTATTTTGAGGTATTGTGGTATTTTGTGGTAATTTGAGGTAATTTATGGTATTTTGAGGTATTGTGTGGTAATGTGAGGTATTTATTTTCCCACGCGTGGTAAATATCTCACATGTGGTATTTTTTTCCCACGCGAGAGATTTTTACCACAAAATACCATGGGAATTCCCACATCCCACAATCGTTGAAAAATACCATAAGCACTATTTTTCGTGCTTTTCTGGCAACATAGCTACAAATACCAATAAAGAAGGCATTAAACGACAGAAACGAAGTCAAGAAAATTATAAATCTCCTGGACCAGCATCTTCTTTAAAGAAATAGAACCCTTCGAAAGCTGAGGCACGTGGTGGATTTATTTTTCACGTACAGGTTAGCTAATAATATATTAATTTTTTTAAAAATTTATTTTTAATTCTCTTATTTATTATAACTGTAGACAGGAAATTATGTCCGAACAAGTTTAGAGAAGCTCCGAAATACATTGGCATTGTTTAACCTTCAACTTCAACCAAGATCAATACTTGTGGGCTCACTTGACAACATTATCTCCTCACATATCGTAGTTGATAACATTCAATATGATTACGAGACACTAGTTCGGGCTGTTGAAGTTTGTTTAAAGATAAAAACTAAAACTAAAATAAAACCACATTTCCATACACTACAAGAAGTTCAAGTTCTCATCAATGATCAAAAAATGTAATGGTAATATTTATATAATCAATAAATGGTAATATATCAGATACGGTAACACATCTTCTATAAAATATATCTAATGTATGTATTTCAATCGTATGTAAATTTTACCTAATGTATTTATTTATAACCGCCTCATTATTATTACTTTTAAAATCATTATATAAATAAAAATAAAGTTTTGAAATAATACTAAGATTTTTTTACTTGAAGAAATGAAAACGATCGTAAGTATACAGTAGATTTTTGAAAATTAATTTTAATTATTTTCTGGAGTAAATGTTAATGCAAAAGCCGCACTTATTAATATTTATACTCGCTAAATAGTAACGTTCTGCTTTGTATTTTATCCAACATAAGGTAAAGTAGTATACACGGTTACTCACTGTTAGTTTTACTGGGCACATGCTATCAATTTCACAAGGTTAATACATTTCACTGTGTGTGAGACTGTAATATTTCATTGGCATTGTTTTGTTAAAATTTGGCTTGGGCATTTTAGTTCACAATAAAGATCGCTCTTTTTAGTTCAATCCAGAGACTATATATTCTATAGACATTGCATGAGATTCACTACACCAATATTGTGAATACCGAATGATGTAAAGATTGGCCCAGGCGAAAAACATTGGCACGGGCAGCGAAAAAGCAGCGCTGACGGCAAATTTGTGTTGCTAGCATTTGTTGATAGACTCTAAAACATCAAAATCTTATCAACAAAGCTGTCGGTTTTAATGTTGATTTTATTATTTTCATCGGAATTCTATGCGGACGGACTAGCTTGTTTGTTTACATTTTTTTGCATGGTTTTTGTTATTGCTCTTCCTTCTTCCTTTGTCTGCAGGTTTTTGTTTCGCTAGGATTTTTAGCTTAATATTTGGCGATCGTCAGAAAATTTATATTTTTGCGATTTTGTCTATCTCGATGAAGCTATAGTAAAATCGCTGTAACTTTTTTAATTCAATTTGAATTGAAATGCACCCCAAGACAAAATTTAAGAAAATTTGATCACCTTTAAAATGACATCAAAAATTATTTTTTTACTAAATTTATTATTTTTTTTAACTTAACTTAATATTATATCTATCTATCTAAATCCACTAATTCTGAACTTATATAATAAATATAATTTATTTCATAATAAATATATTGGTCTAGCTGCCACTCAGGACAATCGCAAGCTACAATAATAAGTCTTGTTGCTGCTGTATTTGCCTTGTTGTCACTAACATATGCAATAAAAATATTTAAATAAATTAAATATACCTTGTTTGTTATTGTTAATAAACTATTACACTATAACGAACAAGAAAAAATATTTTAAAATTATGGCCTTAAGATCCAATAAGTTTTATATAAATGTTCGGACTTAATTTTGTTAAAAATATTTTGTAATTAAATATAAAACTCATTTTAAATATTTAAAATAAAAAATTACTTGGAATAATATTAAAGTTAAAGTTCGAAAAATTTAAAATTTAACAAAATTAAATAAAATTAAAAATAAATAGAATTAAAAATAAGAGTGAAATTAAAAAACTAAAAGCAATTTATAAAACAAACAACATTAAAAATAAATTTTAAATAAAACGCAAAAACTAAAAACTTGTTAAAAAATATAACAGTTTAAATAAAACAAAAATAATAATTTAAAAAATGCCATTTTATAAAAATTGTGAGAAAAATTTATATAAAAATGAAAGTGCTTAAATAAACCAATAAAAATAAAATATAAAAATTAAAAAGCGTCAAAAGTCTAAATAAAAAATATAAATTACACATAAGAAAAATATATATAAATAAATATAAGTAAAAATTAAATATAAAACAGAAAATTAAGAAATGGATTTGTTTAATTTTATTTGATTTGATTTATTGATTACTTCTTGTTTATTGATGAGTTGATATGCTGCTAAAACTATATTTTTTATTTTATTCTTACGCTTAAAGAATAAAATAAAATATATAAAGAATTTTGTTTAATTTTTATATATTATATTGATTTTCACATTTAAATTTTGATTTATCAATTTTACAATTTTTGTTAAATTGTTATTATTTGATTTTAATTTAATGTCGTTTCATACTTTTAAGATTTTTAAAATTATTGAAAGTATTAACAAATTGAAGAAATTGTTGGAAATTTGTAACTAATTTTTTTTATCTTTTCAGCGTGTTTTGATGTTTTGGTTTCATTTTTGTGTATTAAAAATTACTATTTTATTCGATGTCTTTAAATATCTTATAAGTAATAACAACTATAAACGAAACAAATTTATATGTTTATATTTTATATCTTTCTGTTTTCAAGTATTTATTCAAGTTAAATAAAATTAATTACTTTTTTAAACACAAGCCAAACCTTTAAAAACATAATCAAAAAATTAACATATTTATAATTTAAATAAATTTGCGAACATTTCAATAAAATTCGATAAATATAGTAAATTAATGTATTTTGTAGTTCGAGTAAATTATTATGATAATGAAAAGAAAGTTAAAAAATTGTAAAAAAATATCTTAAATATATAAAAATGAAAACCAAAATAGTTATAAAACGCTGAAAAAAATAAAAAAATTGTAAATACAAATTCCCAACTACTTATTAAATTTGTTTAATACTTTCAATAATTTTAAAAATCTTAAAAGTATGAAACGACATTAAATTAAAATCAAATAATAACAATTTAACAAAAATTGTAAAATTGATAAATCAAAATTTAAATGTGAAAATCAATATAATATATAAAAATTAAACAAAATTCTTTATATATTTTATTTTATTCTTTAAGCGTAAGAATAAAATAAAAAATATAGTTTTAGCAGCATATCAACTCATCAATAAACAAGAAGTAATCAATAAATCAAATCAAATAAAATTAAATAAATCCATTTCTTAATTTTCAGTTTTATATTTAATTTTTACTTATATTTATTTATATATATTTTTCTTATGTGTAATTTATATTTTTTATTTAGACTTTTGACGCTTTTTAATTTTTATATTTTATTTTTATTGGTTTATTTAAGCACTTTCATTTTTATATAAATTTTTCTCACAATTTTTATAAAATGGCATTTTTTAAATTATTATTTTTGTTTTATTTAAACTGTTATATTTTTTAACAAGTTTTTAGTTTTTGCGTTTTATTTAAAATTTATTTTTAATGTTGTTTGTTTTATAAATTGCTTTTAGTTTTTTAATTTCACTCTTATTTTTAATTCTATTTATTTTTAATTTTATTTAATTTTGTTAAATTTTAAATTTTTCGAACTTTAACTTTAATATTATTCCAAGTAATTTTTTATTTTAAATATTTAAAATGAGTTTTATATTTAATTACAAAATATTTTTAACAAAATTAAGTCCGAACATTTATATAAAACTTATTGGATCTTAAGGCCATAATTTTAAAATATTTTTTCTTGTTCGTTATAGTGTAATAGTTTATTAACAATAACAAACAAGGTATATTTAATTTATTTAAATATTTTTATTGCATATGTTAGTGACAACAAGGCAAATACAGCAGCAACAAGACTTATTATTGTAGCTTGCGATTGTCCTGAGTGGCAGCTAGACCAATATATTTATTATGAAATAAATTATATTTATTATATAGGTTCAGAATTAGTGGATTTAGATAGATAGATATAATATTAAGTTAAGTTAAAAAAAATAATAAATTTAGTAAAAAAATAATTTTTGATGTCATTTTAAAGGTGATCAAATTTTCTTAAATTTTGTCTTGGGGTGCATTTCAATTCAAATTGAATTAAAAAAGTTACAGCGATTTTACTATAGCTTCATCGAGATAGACAAAATCGCAAAAATATAAATTTTCTGACGATCGCCAAATATTAAGCTAAAAATCCTAGCGAAACAAAAACCTGCAGACAAAGGAAGAAGGAAGAGCAATAACAAAAACCATGCAAAAAAATGTAAACAAACAAGCTAGTCCGTCCGCATAGAATTCCGATGAAAATAATAAAATCAACATTAAAACCGACAGCTTTGTTGATAAGATTTTGATGTTTTAGAGTCTATCAACAAATGCTAGCAACACAAATTTGCCGTCAGCGCTGCTTTTTCGCTGCCCGTGCCAATGTTTTTCGCCTGGGCCAATCTTTACATCATTCGGTATTCACAATATTGGTGTAGTGAATCTCATGCAATGTCTATAGAATATATAGTCTCTGTTTCGTTTCCTTGTTCATGTCCAGGTATATGAAATGAAACAAACTTGGTATGAATATGTGATAGCCATCAAATCCAACATTTATATTAGTGCAGACACAAAAAGTCTCAAACCAAGTACTCAAACCATAGCTTGGTGAATTTAGTTATTTTTGCTCTCGTTCGTTTTGCTGCTACTCGCTTTAATATCAATTGAACTAAAATGAACTAAAAGAACTAAAAGAACGAGAAACACTGAACTAGTTCACATAGTTCATGAGTGGGAATCGTTCAATTGAACTAGTTCGTTCATGAACTACCCAAGCCTAGTTAATATAACATTTTGTCACTACGGGCGCACGGTTCCTGAGAAAAACTGTAAAATTTCAGTTTATTTTTGATGAAATTTAACGATTTATTTTTTTTCGTGCACGTGATCCACTTTTCATCGCCCGTAATCATTCGCTTCAGAAATGGTTGGATTTCGTTCCGTTTTAGCAGTGATTCGCAAATGGATATTCGATCAATTAAATTTCTCGCTGTTAATTCATGTGGCATCCAAACATCGAGCTTCTTCTTTGTGTATTCAGCTTTCTTCAAATGGTTGATAACTATTTGGTGATTAATGCCTAGCTCTCTAGCAACGTCCATGCTGCTTATGTGCCGGTCTTGCTCAATTTTTTCCATGATTTCATCGACTTTTTCAATGATTGGTCGACCAGAGCGAGGTGCATCTTTAACATCAAAATTATCAGATAGAAAAGGAGCAAACTACTCGCTGCTATATTTCTAGTTACAGCATTGTCTCCGTAAACTTCAAAAATTTTTCCAGCAGCCTGCGACCCATTCTTACCTTTTCACACTTCTTGCTGTACATTTCAAAACTCTTCTTTTAGTTACTAATTAAATTGCAAGTCCTAAGCAAATGTGATCTTGAAAAACTTCCAAGAATAATTTTATGTCACAGCTCTTTTTTCAAGGCATTAAGGTTTTTTTTTAGTTATGCCACGCAATGTGCCATAAAAAATTTTATATTCCCAAAGTCTTGTTATCCAAACAAATTCTCAATCAGTCGCATTTAAAACGGATTCACTTAATTAGCCAGCTAAATGTGCCAAATGTGCGCAAATGTGCCGGCAAACATAAATTAATCTAAACCAGCTTTTAGCGTTAACGTTAAGAAAAAAAAAAAAAAATGTCAATGTCAAACTTAACAAACAGTTTTAAGTACTCGTGCTTTCAATGGCTTAATATTATCTGTTGGATGCAGTCAACAAACGCCATTAAAAAGTGAGAAGCAACACTCTACATGATGTTGCGACATGGTGCGATGTGTTTATTTGACATACAAGGACTAAGCAAAGCATATAAGATAAAATATGCAAAAACCAGCCCAAAGGATGTGTTAGCTTAGTTAGTGTGTGGGTGAGGGAGTTGATGATGGAGTGAGTTTTGTAGTGATGAGTAGCGGTGTCAATGAGTGTTTGAGTTGGCTGGCAGGTTTGACATTTGACGACACACAAAACATTCACACACGCACACACACACATACACACACATTTGGCCACTTTGCTGCTCATGTCTGCTGTTGTCTGCTGTTGAGCATCGCTTACATAATTTAAAAATTTCCCTAGTGGGTATTTAAAATGCCGACACTGATCTTTTAACGATAGCGTTAAAATGTAAAATGGCTGGCTACAGCTAGGGATGTGTTGCGGCATTAAGCTAAATGCTTGTGAACATAGGATAAAATTCAGAAACAATTAGAATATTTAATATTAATAAATTTAAGTTTTAAGATTTAAGACTTAAGATTTAAGATTTAAGATTTAAGATTTAAGATTTAAGATTTAAGATTTAAGATTTAAGATTTAAGATTTAAGATTTAAGATTTAAGATTTAAGATTTAAGATTTAAGATTTAAGATTTAAGATTTAAGATTTAAGATTTAAGATTTAAGATTTAAGATTTAAGATTTAAGATTTAAGATTTAAGATTTAAGATTTAAGATTTAAGATTTAAGATTTAAGATTTAAGATTTAAGATTTAAGATTTAAGATTTAAGATTTAAGATTTAAGATTTAAGATTTAAGATTTAAGATTTAAGATTTAAGATTTAAGATTTAAGATTTAAGATTTAAGATTTAAGATTTTAGATTTAAGATTTAAGATTTAAGATTTAAGATTTAAGATTTAAGATTTAAGATTTAAGATTTAAGATTTAAGATTTAAGATTTAAGATTTAAGATTTAAGATTTAAGATTTAAGATTTAAGATTTAAGATTTAAGATTTAAGATTTAAGATTTAAGATTTAAGATTTAAGATTTAAGATTTAAGATTTAAGATTTAAGATTTAAGATTTAAGATTTAAGATTTAAGATTTAAGATTTAAGATTTAAGATTTTAGATTTAAGATTTAAGATTTAAGATTTAAGATTTAATATTTAACATTTAAGATTTAAGATTTAAGATTTAAGATTAAGATTTAAGGTTTAAGATTTAAGATTTAAGATTTAAGATTTAAGATTTAAGATGTAAGATGTAATATTAAAAATGTAAGATTTAAGATTGCATTGATTTAAATTGATTGCATCCTTAAAATCAATTTAGAAAATGTCGATACGTATCTCAACATTTTGTTCTAAATGCGGCAAATCAACCAAATCTGTTGCAAGTATGTGAGTGCCTTCGATTTGAAATAAAGTCTTTGCGATCCGAAATGAAAAGTTTGTGCATAACTGTTAACAGCCAAACAATACCACAGAATTTTCCATGCATGTCAGTGCCCGCCCCAACCCACCATCCCCGTTTCCGCCCTAAATACAGCACTGAAGTAAACTCAGTAGCATGCAATGAAAAATGTTGTCGCTACGTGACATCGATTCGACTGATTTGAATTTTAAACTTATTTCGCAAAATTGCTGCAATGTTGCGGTTTGTTGTAGCTAGTTGTATGTTGTTGGTTGCTGTTGGCAGCAACATTATTTTGCATGTTGTTCTTGCCGTTGCCATTGCACCGCGTCTTGTCGTCATATTGTCATCAATGTTAAAGTATAAATGCTGCTGATGATACGAGTGAGTATCACTTCAACAACTTATTTTTGTGATAAAATAAAATGCTGTGAAGTCTGCCACAAGAAAATCAAGTCTTGTAGGTTTTAGGGGGAAGGAAAAACACAGACTATTTGCTATTGTAAGTTGTTAAAATCACTTCAATTCAGCTTGTTTGGCCATGTTAAAACATCAAAATATGCATTGAATTTTAAATAAACATCGGAGCATATTCGATTTGTTATCATTTCCTATTCCTTGGGTCGCAGTGACTTCTGGTGACTTTAAATGAAGGCATCGCATTTATTTGAATTTGTTTGCTGATAAAAATGTTTTTTTTTTCTCTTTTATGAAGATTTCAATTTACGGAATATTAAGCAGAAGTTTTCCGTCAGGGATGTCATCGTTGGTTTATGTGCCCTAAAGGAAACCCTAATAAAAGGCCTGGATTTGCAGGGCTAGTGCTCCTTGCAACGCGGGTCAAAAGGCCCAAAGACGGCCTAAATTTCATCAATGTGAGCTAGACCCCAAAAGCAGATTTTATAGTTGTCAAGGATTCCCTCACATTACTTACCATTACTTTAAAAGTTTTTAGTATTCTTTTTTTTTTAATACTCTCTCACTTATTAGAACGTTTTCAAACTTATGTTCCTCCTAGGCTTTCTAATAGCTTTCAACTTACAATGAGAAATAAAAAGTGTTTTTTTTTTTAGAGTCAAAAAAACTAAAAAAAAAAATAATGTTTTGGGGTTAGTTTTGTTTGACAATTCATCATGAATAGACTCATGCCGGCGCAACGTTTGGTAACTGTTTTTTTTTAAAACAATTCGAGAAACATATCGGGGCTTACGTATGTGGACACCTAAATAAACTTAATTGCCGGATTTGAAGCAATGAAAATCCGCAAGCCTTTCTGAAAATACCTCCAGATATATTATAATCGGGTATGGGCCCCACTACATTTAAAGATTCTGTACTGTTTCTGTGTTTCTCTTTTGTCTTTGATTTGTTGTTGCCTTTTGTGTTGCTACATAAGCTTTTGCTCTCAGTTCTTACGCTCAACGCTCCCGGAGCGCTCTCTGCCCATACCCGATTATAATAAAGAAAAAAATCACGGTTTGGTGTGTTTTATAGGTTCATATGTTTTCAAAAATTATGATGGCCAGAATGCCAAAGCTAACGATGAACGGTACAGAGACATGATTGCTTCGTGCCTCGATTGGAAGGTATTTATGTTGCAGACATGTGGTTTCAGCAGGACGGCGCCACATGTCACACATTTGACGAACTATTAATTTCACGAAATGGACCTGTGAAGTGGCCACCACGTTCGTGCGATTTGACGCGATTAGATTATTTCCTTTGGTGATATGAAAGTCGCTTGTCTACTTCTATAAACTAGAAACAACTGAGCACTCGGAAATCAACATTCAAAGAGTTATTGTCAAAATAGAGCCTGATTTACTGCGAAGAGTGTGTGCGAATTGGTCCTCCAATGTATGTACTCGCCAGCCGTGGCGGCCATATGCCCGAAATCATATTCAAACATTAACTGGCACATTAAGTGGCACAAAATAAGCTATTGTAAAAAAATAATCTTTAAAATAAAGATTATTTCATGGATTTAAAAAAAAATGTTCCGTGTTTTAATGCAATGTAAAATTCTCCGCCGCTAAAAACGCCCTTTATTTTTAACGCGTACCTTTGAGAAATAAGATTTCATCACGTGTACCTACCAAAACGCAAACTGATTGACGAAAGCGCAGATGAGACTTTTGATGCTCATGAGAGGAGAGCTCGTGAGCCGTAAACGACAAAACTGAAAGATGGGCAGTGCACAGAAAAAATGTACTTTCAGCTGAGTAATTACAACTTTTCCGATTTACGTGAAATTTTTGAACAATAAAATATGATTTTTTGCCAAATACACGTATGTTCCACTTGAATGATATGTAGAATAAGTTGAGCCATTGACCCATTGTTTTTTTTTTTGCACACAATCTATGACGAAAAGATTCCACTGAGGCTATCTTTGCAACTACACTAATGGAAAAAAAATATTAAATTTATCCAAAAACTTTTTTAATTTATCCAAAAAGCGAGTCATTTTTGCACCAATAACACATTTGAATAAATCGACTACGTAAATATTTAAAATTTATTTGAATACTTTTTTAATTAAATTAAATATTTAAATATTTAAACAGAATTAATAAAAAATATATTAAAATTATGCACGAATTTTTTTAAAATATCTTTCAAATATTTACTATTTGAAAATAAACTATCGCGTTTAAAGAAAATTTATGTAAAAATATTGAATTTAAAGAAAACATATTTAAATTGAATATGTTATTAATGGTTTTATGGTATTATTTTCTTCATATTGCGTTCATCAAATGCCATTGCCTGTATAATTTATTCTCGCTTCACTTTTTCGTTCTCTAAGTTATACTATAAACATAGTATAAAATAGAGAACGAAAAAGTAATCTACAAAATATATGTAGGTAGAAGCAAATTATGCAGGTAAATGACAACCGGTCCAAGATGTTCTTGAAGAAATACCGAGTTGTCACTCCACCCTACATAATTTCATTTCGTTGCCAAACATGCATACTATATGTATTACTCTTGCAACAATAACTAAATGAGAACTAGAAGAACTGCAAATGCAAGAAATAAACTGCAGGAACAAAGTGCGATGCTGTTGCTGCTTGTCGGAGTATGTGTGCATGTGTGCGATGCTGTTGCTGCTTTCTTGTATGAAATATGTGTGAACGTGTGTGGTATAAATATAATTCAAATACGGGAAAAAAACGAGTTGTAAGGAAAACATTGAATTTATCCACGTAAATATTTGAATAAAATTTATACTCAGGCGTGGATAATGCTAATATGCGTTATTTCCCTTAGTGTAGATGGATCATTGGAACTTTTTTGAGTTTTACGGACTCGTTGCATAAAAATCTATGAAAATATATGAAAATCTATGATTTTCAATCAAATAGTATTACTCGGATTATCTATGGAACTAGTTGGATTATTGGATTTTTTGGAGTTTTGGACTCTTTATGATAAATAACAGCCATAACATAATTCTTGCAATATTTTTTAAATATACTCCACTGGGATTAGCTAAGGATCTATTAGGATGATTAAAATTTGTTGCATTGTATGGACTTCTTTGCTTAAAATCTATGATTTTTCCGACGATATACCACGTAGAACATAATGGCCTAAGATACAGCGATTATTGTCTCGGAAGTTTACACAATAGAAAATGTCCAATGTATAGTCGATATTTATCCATAAAAAAATATTTATCTAAAAATAGAAGATATTTATCCATAGAACTCATTGAAATTACCTTATAATCCATCCATCCTTATAGGGGTCTATTTTGCCTTGGCATTTGGCAGTTGTCAAATGTTCATATCATCATCATGGTTTTTGTTTAGATAAATGTTTGCCATTTATTGAACGTTTTATATTACTAAATTTTTGTTACAACAAAAATAGTGATTCTGCTGTTGCCATGTATGACGCTTTACGAAAAGATTATGATCCTCATAATCGTCCTACTGAGCGAACAATTTCCACTATAGTGAACAAATTTGAAGAAAGTAGATCGGTCACAAATATTGTAAGGTGCGTGCGTCATCGTAATGTACGCTCCACGAAACATATTCACCGCTGTAAGAGAAAGTGCGGCTGAAGACTCAAATTTGTCAATTCCACAGCGCGGTCAGCAATTGGGATTGTCTTACGATTCGTTATGATGTAGTCTGCATTGGACTTGCATTTTCAACCATAAAAAGTCCAACTCACACAAGAATTGAAGAAAATTTTTTCAGCGATGAGGCCCATTTCCTACTAGGTGGATACGATAATTGCAACCAGAAAAAGTAACTGTCTGGTGTGCATTATAGTCTTTTGGCGTCATTGTTCCGTATTTTTTTGAAAACGGTCAACGAGAAACTGTTACAGTCAATTCTGTCAATGTAAGAGATTCTTTTTCCTGAAATTGAAGATATGGATTTGGACGATATGTGGTTTTAGCAAGATGGGGCCACAAGCCACACAACTGCACTTATAATTGGTTTGCTGCAACAAAAATTTCCAGGACGATTTATTTTGAGTTTTGGCGATGCCAATTGGCCTCCGAGATGTAACGATTTGAGGTCTCTGGCCTTTTTTTTATAGGACTAGCAAAAGATCGTGTTTACGTGAATAAACCTCAAACTCTTGAGTAATTAAAAACCATTATTCGTTAAGTCATGTCCGACTTATTGTCAGAGTTGTGCACAAAAATCATCGAAAATTACTTTAAAGGGGTTGAGTGCTGCAAAAACTCCGGTGAAGGACATTTGAAAGATAGTGATTGAATAGTGAATGATTTTAGTGAGTTTTTTTAAACTTAACTTTCTCAAGGAGAAAATGGATAACCCTGTATAATCATATGGAAGTGAAACATATTTACCGAAAAATATTGGTTTTTGTCTAAGAAGTCAAAAGAATTCTAACAAATTCCTGTGGCTCACCTGTCAGCCCTACTATACCCGCTTTTAACGTTTGCCGTGCTTGGCGTGTGGTATAGATGAACTAACTCATGGCCTCAATCGTCTCGTGGGCTCGTACACAACAAATATTTTTTGGTGTTCTCGTATATTCACTTCGATTGAAATAACTCAAAAAAAAAAAAAACATTTTGAATGCAACAACCAATTTTTCGGGTGTTGAAAATCGTTGACCACGTACTTTTTTTTAATTTCGGGAATATTATTTTATTATTTATTTTATTATTTATTTCATTATTTACTCATTATTTATTATTTACTTCCTGAATGTTCAGGAAAATATGATTAGTTGTGTGTTTATCACAAAAATAACAAAGTTTTTCAATACAAAATTTTTCTCCATACCGTTTAGGTGTACCATCAGTCAAACTAGCTGAACCCTACAAGTGTGGAAAAAGGGAGGAGCTAATAACAAAATAACACAACCTCAGCATGCTCTGATAGCGATAAACCACTATGATTTTCGAAGATGCACATGAGTTAAGGATATGCCTAAAAGTATGACACGATCAAGGTTAACCTTGACAGAGGGTGCATCATAAGTAAATAAGAACTTAATTAGTATTGTAAAAGCGTTCTATCTGTCAAAATAAACTTCTGAGTAACTTTGTCCGCATATTGGCAGTATAAGTAGGACCTTAGTAGCTTGAGCGGATCACAGTGAAAAATCAAGCAAGACTACTGATGAGTTGGTGTAGCGGCCAACGAAACAGTCTGTATAGTCTTCTGTGTGATTTGCTCTATACAGAGCCGTTGTTGTTGATGTTGGTTGTTGCCTTCATTGTCTTCATGTACTCTTATTGTCAACATACTTGGCCTAATGCTCAAATTTGTTTTCAATTTAAACAATGAAAGGTCATATTCAAAAATAAAAAATGTTATTTGGTGTGGCGTCCGTGGCGTAGTTGGTTAAAGTGCGTGGCCGCTATGTCAACGAACTTTGGAAACCCAGGTTCGAACCCCAGCAGCGACAGAAAATTATTTGAATTAAAATAATTTTTCTGTACGGCCGCCACCTCTCTGCAGACAATGGCAAACCTCAGAGAGTAATCAAAATGCCATGTAAAGCTTCATGAGAACGAGAACATTCCGTTCATCGCCGTTCGGAGTCGGCGTTAAGCATGTAGGTCCGGTTCTCGGTCAGTTGTGTACAAACTTAATAACACGCACAACACAATTGATCATAAGAAGCTAGGTCAAAGTCCTTTCAAGGGCTGAAATGACCAGTTATTTATTTTTTTATTTTTTTATTTGGTGCTAAGTCTAGGCTGTACAGTAGATGACCTATCAAAATAGGTCTTGCTGCAGCAGATGTCTAAGTGCTCGTATTATCATGATGCATGAATTATAATTCGCCTCTTCTTTGACTTTTTCCGAATTTCTCTAATGACTTGTGGCAAATAAATGGTCGTTTACCATTCAGAATTGACCGTCCTACGTTGCTTTAGCGCCACTGTAGCCACATCACCGGTAATGCTGAAGAAATAGCCAACCATTTGCTACGATGTACTCCTTCCATGAATAACTTTTGTTGGATTAAGACCGTTTTGGAAGACCTATAAAGTCGATTGATGTTTTATTTTCGGCTCATATGCATTAATCCATAATTCACCACTTATTTTGATGATATACAACACAGCCGTTGATGCACCTTGATCGTATTTGTTCAACATTTCCATGCAATAATCGACGCGAGCCTTTTTTTGATCGTTTGTCAGATTATGTGGGATCCAAAGCGAACATTTTTTTTAAGGCCAACTATCTTATCGATGCTTATCATGCTAATACCCAAAGATGCCTCTATCTTACAGTATGTGTCACTCTTGCTTTATCAGTTCAAACACAGTATCGAGGTTTTCTGGCATAGCTACCGATTTTGGACAACGGAATTCACGGAATTCGTCCTGGAGCTAATTTCGACCACTACTGAATTCGTTATAACAGTTTTTTTACAATGCTGTGGGATGGTGCTTTATCGTCGTAAAAAGAATAAAGTTCATCGATGCATTCTTGCCTTGATAATCCACGTCGAAAGTTATGAAAAATTATCACACGAAAATGTTCACGAGTTAATTCCAGTTCTTACCCGAGATGCATTTATGAAATTACTTTAAATAAAACAAATGCTCAAATGGCAAAATGTTCTTAAGAGAGGTGTGTTCAACAATGTCAAGTTCCCAATGGAAACACCAAATGGTAAGTATTGCCTCTTGCTGTTGCCAAGGCCAGAAAAATAAAGAGCAAGCGTCGTAAATCTTTGTAAATTCTGATTAATTTATTTATAAAGTGAGCAATGAAATATTTTCTTAAATAAAATGACGAATATTTCCTTTTTAATACTTATATTTTGATAGTTTTAAAAACTCAACTTTTCTAAGAGGTAGTTTTTGGCGGCATTCCCTGTTTTAAGGCGAGTGCAAGTTGCAGGGCAAGTTTTCAAGCTCATGAAGTTAATCATAGGTAGGAAGCTGAATGCTAATTTTAAATGTCATTAAGTCAGTATCTCTTAAATTATGAAATTTTTCTTCACTGCGTGAAACATGTTATTCTTTCAACTTTGTACCCAGATTGTGGAAGAAATATATGTAATGGATGAAAATATGGACTTCATATTCATGATAAGCGTCCCAAAAATTATTCCGAAACCTTTGGAACGTCTGAATACAGAAGTTGAAATTTTGCCTTATTTACACATCTTTTAAATAACTTCAATAAATATTGTTTGATTTATTCCTTCGTTTTCAATACTTTCGCAATATTTGTCTTCGATAAAATACAATTTATTGTCAAACCTCACTGCAAAAATTCAATTATCAAATGCAAATCTACTTTTAGGCACTATGGCGCCAGCATGTGGCTCATTGTTTGTTGTATTTATTTTCCGCACAGCCTCAACAAATTTTCTTTTCCTTGCAATATTTTTCTAAAGAAAAAGAATCTCGAGAATTATGTATGGGGCGTGCACGTATTTGAAAGCATAAAGAAATACATGAAAATATAACGCCAACTTATTACAGCGACATCCGCATAAATTCTAAGAATGTATTGAAATTCCAATGACAGCGTTTGTTTTGACTTTGTATGCGTGTGTTTGTGCGCGTTGGCAGCGCACTATGTGAACACAACATACAATACAAACCTACAAACAATAAAGTTCAAAAGATGCTGTTTGATTTCATTTCAATAGAAAAGAGTTGCATGGCAAAGCCAGCAGGAAATGTTGCATACACACAGGCGTCAAGCGTCAAGTGCCAAATGTCGCTGCATGTGTGTGGGGAGGCGCAGTAAAAAAAATGTCAAAAAATTTACACAACAATCGACAAACAACAAGCCGGAGAAAATTGATATTATTTTATATATGTATGTATGTTAATATATAGAAAATGTGCGCTGTTTGTTGTCTGGGCTGTTTTTGGCATGTCATGCAAGTTTTAAACGCACTCACACACTCAGACATACAGCGTGAAAATAGATTAAAAATATATGTTTTCTATTTGATGTTATAAATTTTGTTTATGAGCGTTTTCATTTTTCAGAGTGTTAAGTTGGGGTTTTTTTTTCTTTTTTGAAATATTTATCCCCCTTTTCTTTTGTTATCGTTCTGTCCCAAAAAGCTTAAATCACAGTTGGTTGCTTTTGCTGCATTCAATTTGTCACTTGCTGTGTTTTTGAGTTTGTATTGACAATAATTCTGTAATATTCTTGCTTTCATGCTTTGTTTGTTTCAAAAAAAAACTTTATTTGTCTCAACTTTAACTCTTATAATATGAACACCATATATTTAACATCCTAAATCTTAAATCTTAAATCTTAAATCTTAAACTTTAAATCTTAAATTTACGATCTTCAACAAACTCCTCACTATATGACCATCATGTGAAGTGTTCTCTCTTATTAAATTCCATCCTTCATCAATAAAAATGTCACATATTGCCCTACGATGAGCAGCTGCTTTAAGTACAGTCGTTATCAACTTTCTTGGTGTTAAAAATAAAATTTAGTCAGCAAGAAAAATACTCTCTTGAGGCTTTTAAGAAAGTGCAAGTAACTGCCAAAAACATTTTTCCGCTGCATCTTATGACAAACTATATTAGTTGTTATAAAATTTTACGAGTGCAGCAATTTGTTCAGTTTTTTTTTATTGATATTAAATAATACAGTTTTTTTCATTTCCCTCTCAAGAACAGCGTTAAAGTGTTGAAGTTTTGTGTAATAAAAAAACAATTTCTTCACGCTTTAATGTCGAAACATAGTGTGATGCACTATTTTTAACAGGTGCTCACATTTACACTGACAAAATGTGCCAAAGTACTTAAGTTGCCAGCAACCCGGTAGGTTGAAAAATAACAAAACGGAGTGAATTTAAAAAAATTATTATAATTAGGGTGTTCACAAGGTCTGATAAAGTCAAATGTCTTAAGTTGAAAACATAAAAATTAACAACTAGTGTGAATTTTGGACGTTATTGAAAACGACACTCAGTAAACATAGCTTTTAGATTTGTAATATATAAGTACTATTTATGGCCTATGTGGAAGGCAACAACTACATTTTTAAACTGGTGTAAAATTTTATTACATTATGATAATATGACATGATAGCTCACCTTGTGAATACCCTAAATATATTATTATTATATTATAATTATATTATTATTTTAATAATAATATGCCTTTTTGGTGAGGCCATAACCAACGTGAGGTCGTGAATACCAACTCAGTAAGTTACTACCTTTAGGTTAGGTTAGTCCGTAGGGTCAGTCTCTAATGAGAAATATTTAGGGCAACAAGGCCCGTGAGGATACCAGGGGTAAATAGTTCCCTACTTTATTTAAACCAGATCGAATTATTAAAAAATTTGAGAACTTGGAAGACCGGAATAATATGAAAGACTCGGAAGATTATGAGAGACATTTAACCTTTAGTCTGTACTATTCTTCGACACCATATCTCTGTACTATGGGGCGTCCAGCATTCCTAATGGAAATCGTAATTTTTCAACGAATTTCAACAAAAAGTCACATTTTTGGAATAGTATTGATCTTTATGATTTTTGTTTTTATGTTTTCGTACTTTAATTTACATTTAAAGGTTGTCTGAGCGCCGATAGTACAGACGAAACGTTAAAATCACTCTAAAGCCAGTTATTTAAGAAAAGGTGACGGTTTCTGGATAACTCTACACTAAGAGAAAAAAAAATATTAAATTTATCCAAAAACTTTTTTAATTTATCAAAAAGGCGAGTCATTTTTGCACCTTTGCTTAAATCGACTACGTCAATATTAAAAATTTATTAAAATAAATAAAATATTAAAATTTTTTAACAGAATTAATAAAAAATATATTAAAATTATGCACGAATTTTTTTAAAATCTTTCAAATATTTATTGAAATTAAATTAAGAAACAATATATTTGAAATTAAGAAACAATATATTTAAATATTTCTCACGAGCTGCGTCCATCAAATGCCATTTGCTTGCATATTTTATTTTCTTTTTTACTTTTTTCGTTCTCAAATTTATACTATTTTTGACAGTTGTTGCAATATTATGGCACCAAATGTCAAAAATAGTATAAATTAGAGAAGGCAGAAGTAGAAAAGATAATAAAAAAATGTTGAATACAACAACAAGTATATGGCGTATATGGTAACAAGTTTTGGTACCATAAAATAATGGGAACCGGAGGAGGGGATTAAAACTAAATTTTGTTTTCATTTTGCTTTTCATAGTTTTTTGTTTGAAAGCGCATCCTATAAGGTTCGTTGCTATTGCTAAGTATGATGTGCCAAATGAGTAAAATAATTTTTTCATGTAAAGTAACCACCTAAAACCAAGTTTTGTGCGACATTTTATCATCAATTCTGAATAAGTACGAAATTAACCTTTTAATAAATTTTAAGTTTTGACTTATTTCTGGCATTTAAGTTGAACTTTCAGCTTTAGTGTATTCAAATACTTATAGTAGAATTTTACGATAAATTTTTTTGTGGAACATTTTAGCTCATTACAGCCATTGAAAAATACTTAAGAACGACGATTTATTCAGCATATATGCAGAACATTTAAATACAGTACAATTATAACGGAGTTTTTTCGCTTTTCTTTGTTTGCTCTTTTTTTGTTGTATTCGAGTTTTTTTAATTTTCTTATATTGATGTTTGCATTCAAATTTTTGATTTCGGTAAAGTGCTTTTTTCAGTGGCAAAATATTTAAGAACGATTTCGATTTCACCGAAAATTTTATAATAATCGTTTTAAAGATAACATTGAGTGGTGAGTTTGAATAGATTCTTTTTTTCTAGAGATGTTTTAAGTAAAGATTTTTTAGTAACGGTAATAAAATAATGCCTAAAGGCCTAACCAAAATAGACGAGTCGCTACGTAACGAGTGAAGACAAAAATGTTCGCTTAAATGCAATTCAATGTTGTTACCCAAAATAAGCAAACGTAAACTCAACGAACTGAACGAAACGGTGTGACGAGACGGTTTGTTCCGTAAGAACCGAACTGTTCAACAGCTGTTCAGAGTAGTCTTCTTCTTTTTTCAGACGATTGGAGGTACTCGTTTCATTTTGGGTTAAATGTCAAAACAGACGTAACGAATGCAAACGTTCGGCAACTTGCAATCGTCTCGTTTCGTCTATTTTGGTGAGGGCTTAAGGCAACAAATTTCTCACCATCTACACGCAAAGCCATCGTTGAGTTGCAAAAGTCCGGAGTGTCTTATGGTGAAATTGCGAAGCAATTAAATTGTTCTAAAACAATGGTCTTCAATGCTCTTAAACATTACCGACAATACAAAACCACAGAAAACGTTTTGAGAAGAAAAAAAAGGCCGGAAAACCTCTGTTCATACGGATAGAATGATAGTTCGGTTGTCAAAAATGGATCCGAGAAAGAGCGATGCTGCTATTCATCGCGAAATTTCTGCTGTGATTGAAAGACCAGAGGCAGAGGCTGGGCTCCATGGTCGTTTGGTTCGTAGGAAACCATTGGTCACAGCAGTGCAACGCAAGCGCAGAGTTGAATTTGCTCGAATGCACGTCTCATGGACTCCAAATCAGTGGCGCTATGTTCTTTTTAGAGATGAAACAAAAATACATAGAGTTGGGCCAGATGGCAGAAAGTAACATATGTCCGGCGGCCAAAAAATGCAGCCTTTGACCCAAAAGACGTTTCACCAGTACTAAAGCATGGCGGAGGCTCAATCATGATTTGGAGATGCTTTTCATGGAACGGAGTTGGACCGATACATAGAATGGAAGGTACCATGGATGCAGTCAAGTATGTTGAAATCTTGCAGAACGTTATGTTGCCATGGGCCGATGAAAATTTACCGGTCATTTGGAAGTTTCAACAAGATAATGACCCACAACACACTTCACGTGTTGCGAAAAAGTTTTTTGAGGACAACTCTATAAATGTTATTGATTGGGCATCATCAAGCGCGGACCTTAATCCAATCGAGCATCTGTGGAATGATGTGTAGAACCCGCTCAGTATGCAGAACATAACGAATTTGGACCAATTATTCGAAAGAGCTAAAGCTGCTTGGGAGTCCATTCCTATTGAACGATGTAGGACCTTAATTGAATCGATGCAACGGCGTTGCGCAGCTGTTATAAAGCAAAAAGGCTTTTCTACAAAATATTGATTCGAAACAATAATTTTTTTAAACATTCCTTTATTAATTTTTAATACATCTCTGTAACTTTTTAAGACGTTCCTAAGTATTTTTCTAATGCAATTTTAACATTATTTTTAATTTTTGGAATAAAAGTGGAGTAAACTTATATTTTTTTTTTTTTTCCCCCAAAGTACTGATAATTTTAAAATAATTGAAATTTATGAATAAAACTTTTATTTCTCAAAAAGCAACATGATTTAATGAAATAAAGCAACTAACAGTGAAAGTAAGACAGCGTTCTTAAGTATTTTTTAATGGCTGTATATCCTTGTTTTATGGGTCTTGTTTGCCTTTTATCACAAAAGGGTCAAAAAAGACCCATAAATTAAGAAGTTAGGGGGTTAAAATGTTCCACAAAAATATTTTTCGTAGCATTTTACATAAATCCGCAGAACACATCATATACCCAAAATGTAAGGATAACATGATTTCCTATTCCGATTCAATATAAGAATGTTCAAAAAGGGGGAAAATTAAATCCCCCATAAAATAAGACTCAGACGTAAACTTTCAAAACGCCGATACACGTATATTGTTTTTTTGTCCCCTCTACCTTGTTATTTTGGAAAAAAAATTGATTTTGTTGTTCAGTGTTATTAGTGTAGCGGCCAACGAAACAGTTTGTCTAGTCTGCTGTGTGATTTGCTCTATACATAGCCGTTGTTGATGTTGTTGGTTGTTGCCTTCATTGTATTCATGTTGTCTTGTTGTCAATATACTTGGTAAAAAGCTCAAATTTGTTTTCAATATAAATAATGAAAGGTCATACTCAAATTTAAAATTAAAAAATCTCATTATGCTCCAAATGGGGATTTATAGGAGTGCTCGTATATTTCTCGCTTTGCTCCAAGCTTTAACTATTGCGTATGTAGCGGTCACAATGCATGAGTTCCACTTTCTTCTCGATCTTGTGTTTTGATTTGAACACAATTTAGATGAGGCTGTCTAAATTCCTGCTGGGTACTTAAACATATCTTGCTGTTGTTTTTTACACAGTGTAGCTCAATGTATGTTGTTTGGTGCTGCGCGTAAAAATTGCCATGACATTTTATTATAAGCTATTTTGTGCAATACTTGTTGTCTTGCTGGAGAAGAATTATGTTATTGGTGCTTAAAAATGGTGTTTAAAATTACCTGAACATCAGCGATACGAGTTCTTTGTGGAAGGAGAACTAGAAGTTTTTATGTTTGGCTAGAAAAGTTTCCATGTAAAAAAGCAGAAGAATATAAAGACGACAGCAAAGATCATTAAAGGGTCCTTTATGGCGGAAATGATGCATTTGATGACTTAAATATAAGAAATATTAGCAACTTTAAAGATAAAAGCGCGGTAAAGGGCATTACGGACTTAATAAAGCTTAATAAATATGCTCATAAAAAGCGGGTGTGTTGAAAATGGATGGAAGAAAGTTATTATAATATATAGGTCACTCCAAGCATGTTTTCGAGGTTATTCGTATTGAAATTTTCTATGTTATGGAGCATATTTTGAATTTTAATTTTAATCGCAGGTCCTTGATAACCTTGCAATTAGCTTCCATTAACTACTTAAACACTTTCCGCTTCAATTGGTCGAACATATAAAACTTTTTTATTTTTTAAACTATTTATATAGAAATTTCCATTCATTACGTGAATACTTAAAAAAATAAATTCGAGCTCCATAATACATAAATAAATAAATATAAATAAGAGAAAAAAAAAAAATTAAAATAAAACTTCGAGTAGGTACAACATTTTTCCATTCAACTGGCATTTGATTTAAATTCAAAACTTGTTTTCGCTGCAAGTGTTGGCTGAATTTTTCACTTCATTAGCTGCAAAATGAATGGCCAACAACAAACAAACAAGTAAAAACAAACAAACCAAACATAAAAAAAGTGAGGCTAATATAAAGGCATTGCCGTAAACTATTAACTGCTTACTTCAGCTGATTTTATTTTTTGTTTTTATTTTGTTTTTTTTTTTTAATTTTTCGCTATACTTTGTTTGCTTCGTTTCAGCTGACTTCCGCTTGCATACATATCCTGTAAAGGACCACTTCTCAGCGCAATCTATTTTAACTGCTGCTACTGCCTTTGCTGCAACACTTTGTTTGCTGCTCTTTCGGCTGTTTCGACCAACTATTTAACTATTGGCTGCAACAAATAAAAAGCGCTTCACCAATTGTGGGCAGGAAAAAAAAAGAAAACAGGAAGGAAATTTCGCAAAACATCCAACTAAATAGATTTTAAACGTTCGTGTTCTCAATTACAATTCATTGCTTTGAGTTGGTATGGAAAAGTTTCTCAAACTTTTTTCGAAGTTTTTTTTTTATATTTTATTTTAATTCGGTTTTTTACTGGCAAGCATCAATATTTTCTATGAATATTAATTTTTCGGATATTTTATTAAATGCCATAAGTTCTTTACTAAAACTTTAAACTACACGATGAATTTTATTTAACAATCATGACAAAGTTTAAATTTCACATGTGGCTGTCGCAACAGACGATTGTTTACGTATGAGGTGTGTGCGACTGTGTTTCAAAATGGGAAAGAATTAGTCGGACTATCGACAGGGTCAGGTCGACAAGGCAGTCGCACCCTCGGTAAAAAACTCTCACAATAATTTTTTACTACAAATGTTTTTATCCAACAGATTAAACTTTTTTAATTCTAAGTTTAATTTAATTTTAACTACAATACAACGTTTAATTTTTCCTCACATCGAATTTTTGTAATCAGCTGTGAAGCATAAAGCTCTAAAATCACAATTTAAAAAAAAAATCATTTGATATTAGAATTGGTAAACGAAGTTGTTAAATTTATTGCTTTGATAATGACGGTACCAGCATCTGCAGCTAGTTCTGAACGTTATTTTAGTGCCCTTCGCCGCCTTAAAACATATCTTCGATCAACTATGACGTATTAACGCCTCACGCATGCGGCACTTCTTCATATCCACAAGGAAAAAACGGAAGAATTAAGCTTATTAGACATTATGCGAGAATTTATTTCTCAAAAAAATAAAGTGGTTGTTTAAAAAGTTATAAATTTAACTATAAACTAATAACCTTTTCGTTTCATATTGAATTTAAATGTTTTGTATGTTTTTACATGCTTTTATCGAACTTATTTTTACATCAATATTTTCGTAATATTTGATTGATATATTTTTTTCGTCTTTAAGACATTTTTAATGTAATATAAAATGTTCTGCCCCCCCCAGTTGTACTGCCTACCCAGTTGAAATGAGCTTCCGGCGCCTTTGGTTCTAAGCACTGTACATTAGGGCGTATCGAATTACAATTTTTTTTCGAATTTCACATTCTAAGAGGTCTCAAAAGTTACATGGGGTTGTCAAGATTACCCAAAAAAAATTTTAAGGAAAAAAAAGGAGTCTTCCTGCCCCGCAAGGACAAAGTTGTTTTTTGAGGAAAACAGTTAAAAATAACGACCTTAAAATGCTTTGACTTTTATAAAAAAAACTACGTATGTCTTAAAGCAAAAGTAAGTATGGGCTTAAACTAACAATATATTGGTAAATACGATGCCACTCACGATTCTTATCCACAGTGTCCTGTGTGAAGGATATTCGAAGCAAAAGTTGTAATCGTGATAGCACAGAACTTTTGATTGTTACCCAATAGTCTAAATTTTGGTGGTATTGATTATACTGTTAACGTTTTACTTAAAGTTGCCGAATTAATAATTAGCTTAATTTTTGCATATGCATTTTCCTATTTTTGAAAAATGTATACTTGAATGCAATTTTTCAACTTTTTCAAAAAAATAATATAAGATTTTATTTCTCGGGTACCAGAAATGGTACCGAAGAAACTTTGCTCACTTTGGATTCTTTAAATATTCCTGAACAACACCCTGTCTAAAAGTTTTAATTTAAAATACCACCTTAAGGCCACGATTTTATTTTCTATTTTGATAGTTAAAAAAAAAAAAATGGTTCCTAACATGAAATTTAACAGTTTCATCAAAAAATATCAAAGTAGAAAATTAAATTGTGGCCTTAAGCTGGTATTTTAAAATAATACTTTTAGACAGGGTGTTGGTTAAAAATATTTGAAGAGTCCAAATTGAGCAAAGTTTCTTCGGTACCATTTCTGGTACCCGAGATATAAAATCTTATATTCTTTTTTTTTAAAAAGTTAAAAAATTGCATTCAAGTGAACATTTCTCAAAAATAGGAAAATACATATGCAAAAATTATGCTAATTATTAATTCGGCAACTTTTAGGAATACGTTAGCAGTATAATCAATACCACCAAAATTTAGACTATTACGTAACAATCAAAAGTACTGTGTTATCTCGATTAAACTTTAGCTTAGTATATCCTTTACACAGGAAACTGTGGATAAAAATCGTGAGTGGCATCGTGCTTAGCAATGTGTTGTTAGTTTAAGCCTATACTTAATTTTGCTATAAGACATACGTAGTTTTATTTATAAAAGTCAAAGCATTGTAAGGTCGTTATTTTTCACTGTTTTCCTCAAAAAACAACTTTGTCCTTGTGGGGCAGAGATCCTTCAGTGGTTTACGTAGACACCTGCCGTAAGGGCTTAATTCCACGGTGCCCCTTGACACGAGGAGTCGTGGTTCATGGAAATGATACCAGAAAATGAATTTCCTGTGTTTTACCTCCATGACTCCAGACGCGACCAACGCCCCATTATAGTAGTTTCAATACCGGATACACACCACACTTAAGTTGTATATTTAAATTAATAAATATACTGTATGGATAGTTACCAGCATTGGAACGCAACAGTACCAATCATGGACGGCTAGTGTTATCACCATCCACAATTATCGGTTAAAAACGAGACCCATCTAAAATCTCTGACAATTTGAGGAATTGCCACCCGGTTGTAAACAAACGCAACTCCACGCCAGACCACCATAGGTCTTGTTCGCGACATTGAACTACCACAGCCAGCACGAAACTCCCCGAAGGGCCAGCCCACAATAGTCACCCTGGCAAAAGGTTCCACGATGAATAACCATATCAATATCACCAACTTATCAGCTGGTAAATGAAGTATTCCTCTAATACTTATATTTGACTGTGACGTCCTGTCACTAAATTGTACTTGGCTAGGCAAAATAAATTTACCTCTTTAGTATAACCAGTACAACGTACTGTTATTATACTACTCCTCCTCCGTAACGCATTTCATTAACAAGTAACTAATTTGCGTAATTTCGAACGTACCGTCGTTAGCACAATTTAATGTGAAAACTAGGGTAACGTCTCAACAATTCACCTATATCCGAAGATACAGGCATTTTCTAGTGTTAAACACTAACTTTACGCTCCAACTGAGGTCGATGATATATCAACGGCTACTCTATGTGGATGACTATTCCCGTGCTAACAAATTATTTGTTGCTTTTGCTACTGCATTCATAGGTATTAACGCCACTATTGCTATGTGCATATAGTCCAACCTACTCCAAGATTAAGCCGTGACACACAGCAGGCTCAAGGTGGGCCTTTTTCTTTTTACACAGATATAAAGGTCAAAAGGATTAGAAAACCCCCTTATATCTGCAACCATCCTCCTTTATCCTGGCTTTGGACAGGCTGCTCGTGAAAACAGGCGGAGTTTCCTTGTGGGGCAGGAAGACATCCTTTTTTTCCTTAAAATTTTTTTTGGGTGATCTTGACAACCCCATGCAACTTTTGAGACCTACTGTACATCGAGCCGTATATGTAGCTCTATATGAAAAAATAAAACGAACGAGCCTTACTGTAATAGTAGTCGCATATGATATGTAGCATCTGACACCTCACCTTGGTAATAAAAAAAAAACAAAATGGCCGTTTCAGCCCTTTTGGACTTTGACCGAGCTTCTTATGATCAATTGTGTTGTGCTTTTTGCTAAAAAGTTTTAAAAACATTCCGCAAGTCCCTGTTACGCTGAGTTGAATTATTCTCAATTTTTTTTGGCCTTACCTTTTCAACTTTAAACTCTTTCTCACTTTTTTTCTGCTGGTAATCTCGCATATACTCTGCTCTGGATTTACCCATCTCTGAAAATCACAAAATTATTATAATCAAATTAGATTTATATATATTTACAGCCCGATTCTGTGTACTTGATAAATTCACCAAATTGAATATTTATCAAGTATTGACTATTTATCAAGATTTGATATTCTGTCACAGAAAAAAGCTTTTTAATTGATAAATTTGTCAATTTCTCATTTGCTGTTGATAAATTTATCAAGACAGTTGTGGTCGCTCATAGCAGGCAATATTAAGGTTAATATTAACATAATAATATTAATAATAATTATTATTTTCTACAAATTTATAAACTTTTGTGACAAATTATGAAAATAGAAGAACAAATCGTTTAATTATTGCGGCTGTTGTTGTACGCATATCGAGTGTTGCTGCTTTTCACACTCCTCTCTTTACTTTTCATGCACAACAAGCTGCTTCTCGAGCTCTTTTCTGTGCTTAATGCTATTGTGAGAACAATTAGATGTTAAAAGAAACTCACCTCCTCTGGTGAATTTCAAAAGCTTTTTATTTATCAAGATTGCTGCAGAATACTAATAAAGCTTACGCTTGATAAAATTCTTAACAAATTTTATTGATAAATTCTTATCAAGAAAATACAGAATAGGGCTGTTAAAATATTTACCGTGAATGCCAAAAAGGCCTGGAAAAAACAGCGGAATCGGTTTTTATCTAGAACTCGGTTATTTTTAGCCCGACTATAAGTTTTTTTTCGAAATGTTTTACAGAGGGTGGCCAAATTATTATACACAAATCATTTTTTTGCAGGGTGCGGAAAAATTCGTTCGCAAATCATTAAAATACGATCTTCTCGCTCGTTTTTTGCTTTGTGAGTAAAATTTCAAACGAAAAATTGCAAAATAGATGAACGTTCGCACTCGATAGAAGAAGTCTCTGCTTGCGTCGTTATAAGTATTTATCTCTGATAAATTTGTCAGCTTCGAATTTTTTCGTACGAATTTTTCACACAACAACAAGCGTTGTGTGCACGTTTTAAAAAAAAAAAATAAATAAATAACTGGCCATTTCAGCCCTTGAAAGGACTTTGACCTAGCTTCTTATGATCAATTGTGTTGTGCGTGTTATTAAGTTTGTACACAATTGACCGAGAACCGGACCTACATGTTTAACGCCGACTCCGAACGGCGATGAACGGAATGTTCTCGTTCTCAAGAAGCTTTACATGGCATTTTGATTACTCTCTGAGGTTTGCCATTGTCTGCAGAGAGGTGGCGGCTGTACAGAAAAATTATTTTAATTCAAATAATTTTCTGTCGCTACTGGGGTTCGAACCTGGGTCTCCAGGTTCGTTGACATAGCGGCCACGCACTTTAACCAACTACGCCACGGACGCACGTGTGCACGTTTTTACTTTTGCATTTTATTGAAAAAAAAAATTGTGGCAGTTCGAGTGCGGCTTGTTTTGTTGTTGCTTGTTTATGTTTTTGTTTTTGCGTTATCGTAAAAAAAATTAAAACTAAAGATTACATACGTTGAAAAGGATTCAGTGTGGAAATATACACAAACACAAAAAACATATATTTAGGGTATTCACAAGGTGTGCTATCATGTCATATTATCATAATGTAATTAAATATTATACTAGTTTAAAAATGTAGTTGTTGCCTTCCATATAAAAATAGTACTAAAATATTACAACCCTAAAAGCTATGTTTATTGAGTGTCGTATTCAATTACGTCCAAAATATGCTTTTTGCACAAACCGGCTATTATTTTATCCTTTTCCGTTTCTTTTGGCATAGTGATAACAAATATTTATTTTAATTTGTTTTGCATCAGCTGATTCAGAGTTGAAATAGCACAATAAGTTATGAGAAGTTGTTCACACTAGTTGTAAATTTGTATGTTTTCAACTTAAGACATTTGACTTTATGAGGCCTTGTGAATACCCTAATTTTGTCCTACAATTCCACGTACAAACCTATGTTGCAAGAAAAGCACGATAAATAGTACTTATGGTATTTTTCAACTATTGTGGGATATGGTAATTCCCATGGTATTTTGTGGTAAAAATCTATCGCGTGGGAAAGAAAATACCACACGTGCGATATTTATGGGGAAAAAACGCGATATGGGACGCGTGGGGAAAAAATACCTCAAAATACTACAAAATACTTCAAATTACCACAAAATACCTCAAATTACCACAAAATACCACAATACCTAAAAATACCTCAGAAGAAAATTTGAGGGATTTTGTGGTATTTTGTGGTAATTTGAGGTATTTTGGGGTATTTTGAGGTATTTTCCTAGTAAGGTAATATGTGAGAATTAAGTGTGAGAAAAAGAGAATTTTGGTGGTAATTTCATCTGGCGACACTGGTACAAACGAACGTTCCTGAATTTTTTCTTCGATCGTTCGTTGTTTTTTGTTGTTGTGTGAAAAATTTGTCCGAAAATATACGAAGGTGACAAATTTATCAGTGATAAATATAACGACGCAAGCAGAGCGTTCTTCATTCGTTCGTAAGAATATGCATGAACAAATTTTATGTGAATAGAACGGTAATTGAAAACAATTATATTTCAAACGTTCTTTGCACCCTGTTTTTTTTTTTTAAATATTTAAAAAAGATGCAGCCATAACTTATATTACAGAGAAGTAGGTATATTATTATTTCTTTCTAATTATTAGGTATACATCTGAAAACACTCTACGTATTCTGGCATCACTTAAGTTTTTGTTTTTTTATTGTTTGAATGTGACAGAAGACAGTGTATTCGTTAGAATTTCAAATTGCAAGCTTCTTCTTCTAAATGTGATATTTGGTAAAAATTAACGATTTTATAATTTTTACTATTTATTGTTGGTCTATTCTGTTATACTATATACCCATATTTTTTATAACATTTTATAGTGTTTTTATTTATTAAAAGGTTTTTTATAGAAATAAATTTAAAAAATTGCCTTATGGAAATGGGGAAGTGTGCTGACCTCACAACAAAAAAAAAAAAAAAAAAAAAAAATCCAAACTTTTCACAATGCTGGAACATTGTGAATATACCCAGCAATATGTCAAATAGCTGAGTTACTTAAAGTTTCGCAGTTCAGCGTTCGTAATATTGAGAAAAAATTGGACGCTGAATCAATCAATCAATTGAGACAAATCGAATGGGTGGGAGCGAAAAATTCTTCGTATTACTTTAGAAAACCGTAGAAAACCTTGGCATGTCATTAAAAAATTTTTAAATGACTCTGGGTTTCAAATATCAGAAAGGACTGTCAGAAGAAGATTTGTAGAGATGGGACTGAAATGTTGTCGACCACAGAAGAAGCCGAGACTTACAGCTGTCATGAAAGCTAAACGTCTAGCCTGGACTAAAAAACACCAACATTGGGCTCTTGAAGACTAGAATCGGGTTGGATAATTAAAAATACAATAACTGATGTGATTACTAATATAAAATTTTCTTTTTGCAGGTTTGCTTCTCGGACGAGTCGTCTATACAAATTCTTCAGGACAAAACTGAGTTTGTTAGACGAAGGCCTGATGAAAAATGTAAGGAGGACTGTATTCTAGGAAGCGTAATGTATCCTACCTCGGTGATGATATGGTCAGTTATAAGCGGTAAAGGAACAGGAAGGCTATACATTGTTCAAGGAACCATGCGTCAGGACCAGTACAAGAATGTTTTGATGGAAAGGCTGGCCCTACAGACAACAGAATGGTTTCCAAATGGAAATTTTATATTTATGCATGATTTCGCACCCTGTCACATGGCTAAATCTATCACCAAATAATTAAAAGATAATAATATTACCACTTTGGACTGGCCTGGAATCGAAAATGTGTGGGCAGACCTTAAAACTGAAATAACCCAAGAAAAAATTGTGACCAACAAAAGAGAGTTGATTGAGAACATCATCAAAGCATGGCACAACACTCCGAGACTGCAACAAGTAGTCATATCATGCATTGAAAGCATGCCACGTCGCATCCAAGCCGTGATAGCGGCAAAAGGCAGAGTTACCAAATATTAAATAATTATTTTTTTACTTTTTTTAGTATATACCATAAGGTAATTTAAGTTTAAAATGTTTAATTCATATTTTAAATATATTTTAAACGTGTTTAAATAATATATAATAATTTTTTCCTCAGATGTTCCAAACTGGTGATATCCTACACTCAGAAAAAAATCCGCATTTGAAATCAACATTTTAGCATTTTGACATAAAAACTTTTGATTTTACCATAAAAATTTTGAAATTAAAGTAAAAACTTTTGTTTCAAGAAATAAAAATTATGAAATAACAAATAAAAAGGTTTTCTCAAAAACTGTAAAATGTTGATTCAAAATGTGAAAAATTGTTAAAATAAAACCATTGAAAACAAGCTTTTAATGTCTTAAATTAAAAAAAAATACATTGAATTGAATGTAGCTCCGTTATGTTTCACAGATTTTTAATTTTATCGATAAATTCTTCAATGCATATAAAGATGAAAAGAATACGTCAATCAAAAGTTAAAAATTTTAAAATTATAAGCAAGCATTGGTTTTGTTGCATCTTTTTTTCTTGGATTCGTTCGTTCGTGTGTTTTCTAGAAAAACAGTTAGAGCAAAAGTAAAGTGGAAAATAAAAAAAAAATACATGATGGAGTCACTGCAAGATCTGCTGCTGGAATGGGACTTGCAAGAAATCTACGAATTATTGTGTTGTAAGTATGACGCTTGCTTGAACCTGAACAATTTTGTTTTTACATTTGTAACATTTTATTTCAAAAAGCTAAACGATATTAAATCAACATTTTAAAATTTTAAAAAACATTTTGTAGTATTTGATTATACAATAACCCATTTTGTTTCAACATTTTTTTAAAAACTTTTACATATTGATTTAAAAGGGGAAATTTTTTAAAACAATAGCTTCAGCCATTTCAATACAAAAGAATAAACTTTTGAGCATGAAACAAAAAGTAAAATTGGCAGATATACCAATGAAAAATTTTGATTTTACCAATGTTTTTTTTCTGAGTGTACACACTAGGGCGGAGTAATTTGTTCGCAGCAAAATTTTCGAAGAGAGTGTATGACATATTTAGAATCTACGCTAAATTCTAAGCAAAAATGCAGAAAAAACTATATCCAAAAACTGCCATTTGACCCTACCAATTTTTAATAGAAAAAAAGCAGTGTATTATATTATAATTTCTTTAATCGAAATTAATATTTTATTTACAAAATTTTGTGTATTTATTTCTATTTAAGAAATAATTGCATATATGTACATATTGCTATTGTTTAAAATATCGAGTTGTGTGATATACAGACAAGAGAATGTTGGTGTGGATCAGTTCCAGTGCGTTTAAAACAATTTTTTCTGGATCACCATAATAAGCGAATACTAACAATGTCCGAACATGAGACAGAAGAAGTATCTTCCAAAATACCAACGGTTTCATTAGGTTATCTTGATACAACTGTTGAACCATATGAATCGGAATTCAATGGCTTTGCAATTACAGAGCCACTGCCAAAACGCGGTCGATACACTCCGAGATACAACGCCTTAAACTTTGCTATGATATGCGATAGATTCGAAGTTTCAGACCGAGTGGCTTCAGCTTAAGCGACAGCTCTATGCAAAGATCTTGATATACGATATGATCAGGGTCATGGCTCCTCCTTGTCATGGACGGATCGAAAATAAGTAGGGGAAGGCAGAAATGCAAAGATATGGTTCTACGTAAACGAAATGCTGTTCCCTGTATGGCAATGTTTTCGTTTGATTGCAGGTAAAATGATTCCTTAACACGAGAGAAGTTTGACGAAAAATTTCATCAAAGTATGGTATAAAAACATAATTTAGTCGTAACGAAGGAGCCTAATGCTTGACTAACTTGACTCATAAATTGGCATATACTGCGATGGACTTCACCATACAGGAATGGATAATGGTATTTTGAGAAGATTTTAATTGCAGTGAGGGAGACCATTGCACTAGTTTGTGCGCCTACTGAATTTTAATCAACTTCTATTTCATCATGTATATGATACACTGGAAAAATCAACCACAACTGGACCTCGATCATCCACTGGAGGGTAAGCCTTGCACAACTTTTAATTAGTATATCACGACGTGTTGTTGAAAAGAACAGGGAAAGCATTATGGTGTTTATGGTTGAAAGTAGGAAAATAATACCTCGTCTAGAAACTAAAAAAGATTTCATGTGATAGACTGCATACATGATTTTCTATTTTCTAAATTTTTGTATAGTCTTTTCTTAAATATAAATAAATGCACAAAATATTGAAAATAAAAAATTAACGTCCAACAAAGAAATTATAATATAATATACTGCTTTTTTCTTTTTTTAAAAACCATAACTTTTAAAATTTGACCAAGAAAGTAATAGGAAGAGTTATTTAAAATTATTTTGTACTTTGTGGTGAAATTGAAGTCGGTTTTTTTATTTTTGATAAAAAGTTTTTATTTCTTCCTTTTGAGAGAATATTTATGTCATATTTATGTAGTATTTTTGAGGAAAATTTCAAACATGAAACTTACATAAGTAGTTTGTTGGGTATTTTCCATTTCTGTCTCTTTACAGTTTTTATTAAAGTGACACGCCCTTTCTCTAATCCCGTCCACTTTATTTTCCGTACTTTATAATTATTCTACCCAGCCCTGTGCCAAATTTTAGTTCCCAATTATCAATATTAACCGATATATATTCTCGGTCAATTGTGTACAAACTTAATAACACGCACAACACAATTGATCATAAGAAGCTAGGTCAAAGTCCTTTCAAGGGCTGAAATGGCCAGTTATTTATTATTTATTTATATTACTTTTCTTTAAGTGCCGTACCCTATGTACAATCCCGCTCACTTTTGTAATGATTCTACCTACCCACCTACCTGCATACCAAATAGTAGTACCCTAGTGTCAATATTAACTGAGATATAGTATTTTTAAAATACAGCCACACCCATTTGCTGCATAACGCCCACTTTTTTGACCGTAATTTTTAGTAACTGTGCCTACCCATGTATTAAATTTCAGCACCCTAGTGTCAATATTATTCGATATATAGTAGGCCGGGTCGATTTGTGGGGAGGCAAAAAAATCACCCATTGCTCTGTGAAAATCGTATCCTAGGGATCAAAATAAGAAACTTTGTCGAAAGAACCATACCTCTAAAACGAATTCTGATGTCCCCCAATTTGGGTCGAACTTTTGGGTAGGGGCAAATTTTGAAAAATCCCACTTTGACCCATTTAGAGTGCTCCAATCCAGTCCAAATGCATGACTGACCCCACTAACTTTGGAGGCCCGACCCACCCATGCCAGTGGCACACCCCCTGGAACCCCCTGTGGGGTTCCCCATACAAACATTTCAAAAAATCACCATTTTTGGCCTTTACATGAAAAAATCAGCGAAATGGCTATGTTTTTTCTCTATTTTTATTTATTTATTTATAATAATATTTATTATTTATTTATAATAATATCTATTTTTTCTCTTTTGAAATTTATTTTGTCAGAACATATGTTAATGAAAAAATTTATTTAAGTTAGTTATAGAAAAGAAACTAAAAACTGGTCCACACGGTGGAATTATACGACGATTCGAATTGCTGTTAAAAAGACCATTGCATTGGTTCGTTTGCCTTCTACACTTCAACGAACTTCCGTTTCGGCATTTGTTTGAAGCTTTGGATAAATCAACCAGCACTGAACCAAGATCGGCAACCGGAAAACTAAGCCGTCAAATAGAAACTTGTGAAACTCTTCCGGTAAGTTATTGCTATCACTCATTTATTATAATTGTCAACCATTTTTAATTATTTTATTATTACATATTTTCAGGTGGTGGACGGCTTCCAGAAAATTGAGTTGCCGATTCGAAGTACTTATACGACATGGCCCCCATGGCTTACATCAAACCAGGGAAAATTGTACATTCTCGGTGGCTCACCAAGGCCGCTAGATTATTACGATTATATGTGACAACGGAAAATCCAGATGCAAATTTAAGAATTCTGGTTGAATTTATAATTAAATGTTATGTGCCAATGAACTTCAATATCAAGTATTACAGCTCTGTCGTGTACGGCAGTGCATTATTTTTCACCTTCATTAGTTGGTCACAATTTCTAGAACCTCGTTTACGCAATATTGTCAATCAAGTAATTACAGATAATTCATATTATGCGCATTCGGAAAATATCTTGTTATCAATGTTGTTTGATGATAGCAAAGAAAAGCGCGACTGTGCTATCAACATAGTTCTACGCTATCGAACAGATTTTGACGACCCAACGCAACTTAGAGCTTATAAAAAACCAGATATAAAGTTTAATTGCACAAGTTACACGGAAATGATCAATATGAATGACAGAAATAACGTATTTGAACCACCATTCACGCGAAGCATTCCGTACGATACATTGAAAGAATATTTAAATCAAGATGATCCACCAGATGTTTAATGATTTAAAAATTCCATCACACATACAAGGAACGGAACGACATGTTCAATTGCTAGCTAGCGTTTCTAAACGGGTTATACCGGAAAATGTAGAGGCTGTTATGGCGACGACATTAGAGAGCCGTGCGAAATTGCCCAGACTTGAAAGTAAAAAAGACTTCAAACAATAATTTTTTTAGTTTCTTTTCTATAAACTTAAATTAATTTTTTCATTTACATATGTTCTGACTAAATAAATTTCAAAAGAGAAAAAATAGATATTATTATAAATAAATAATAAATATTATTATAAATAAATAAATAAAAATAAAGAAAAAACAGCCATTTCGCTGATTTTTTCATGTAAAGGCCAAAAATGGTGATTTTTTGAAATGTTTGTATGGGGAACCCCACAGAGGGGTTCCAGGGGGTGTGCCACTGGCATGGGTGGGTCGGGCCTCCAAAGTTAGTGGGGGTCGGTCATACATTTGGACTCGATTGGAGCACTCTAAATGGGTCAAAGTGGGATTTTTCAAAATTTGCCCCTACCCAAAAGTTCAACCCAAATTGGGGGACATCAGAATTCGTTTTAGAGGTATGGTTCCTTCGGCGAAGTTTCTTATTTTGATCCCTAAAACACGATTTTCACAGAGCATTGAGCGATTTTTAAATCGACCCGCCCTAATATATAGTGTGTTTCTAATATTACCACACCCCATTGGTGAATAACGCCCACTTTCTTGACGGTAATTTGTAATAACTATGTCCACCCATGCACTAAATTTCAGCACCCTAGTGTCAATATTATTCGATATAGAGTGTGTTTCTAATATTGCCACACTCCTTTGTCGAATAACGCCCACTTTCTTTACAGTAATTTTTAAAAATTGTGTCTACCCCTGTACTAAATTTCAGTACAATAGTGTCAATACTATTCGAGATACAGTGTTTTTCTAATATGACCACACCCCTTTGTCATATAACGCCCACTTTATTGACCGTAATTTGTAATATTTCTGCCTACCGTAGTATTTTTACTGTACATTTCAGTACCCTAGTGTCAATATTAACTGATATACAGTGTTTTTCTAATGCTGACACGCCCCTTTGTCGAATATAGTCCAATTTTTTTAAAAAAGGACCTCCCATGATATCTATCTGTTGACCTAAAATTACGGAAATCGAGCAAGTGCTTTAGGAGTTATCGATGTACATACTTTTAAAAACCAAAAACAAAAATCGGACAAACCAACGAACTTGAGAACTTCCTCCTTTTTGAAGTCTGTTAAAAATAGGGAGGGTCAAACGTCAGTTTTGAGATATAGTTTGTTCTTCATTTTTGCTTATAACTCGAATATGCCATACACTTTATCCGAAAAAAAAATTGCTCCGGCTTACTACACACCGTCAAAATCCGCTTCAAAAATTCTAAAAAAAATTGTTTGTATTCTTTATATCTCAATAAATATGAGTGTAAAATTTGAAAACGATATCTTTTTTCCTTTTATGAAAAAAAATTCCCGAAAAAAATGTTTTTTTTAAAAATTTGTAAACATATGGCATATAGCCCCCTTAATTCAAGAGTACGAAATCCTGCTCTAGTATTCATTTCATACGAGTACCATTTTTTCCTTTTAGCTAGGAGTTAGTAGAATAATAAAAATTATCTTAAGTTTACAATATAAACCGTAAAATGTAAAAGAAGAAATAATGCCTTTAAATACATTTGAAGTGCAATACTGTAAATGTAGACAAAAACAAAACAAAAAAAAAAAAGAGAAAACATATATACTCTAAGCATTACAATTTGACTTTAAATTGTTTCACATTTAGAGAGTATCACATAACGTGCAGCCACGTTCTGGTCATTTCGAGTAACTGCCTCCAGCATCACGTTCGTCTTGAGCAGCACATCTTTTTCTCCATCATATTCAAACACTTTCAAGCTGCAAGTGTTTAGGTTTCCATTTCAACTCCTTAATTTATGTCAGAGTGCATGGTCTTTAAAACTTATAAAGACAAAGATAATAAAAAGCACTGAAATAATTTTGTAAAAAAATCAACAACTTCCTTAGGCAAGAACGTATGAAACGTTTTCTTATAACCATAATAAGTGTACGATAGTCACTTAAGCTATTTTCAACTAATGTCACACGAGTGCTGCTGCTTCTATAAATGTAAAATCAATAAAAAAAAAAGAAATAAGAGAGCCCAGTACAATCATAAAGATAAGAGTCAATTTTTTTTATACTATAACATAAAAAACTTGTGACAAAAAACGTGCTGAGTTGAGACAAGGGTTAACTTATGAGTAAGTGTTTTTGTAGCTTAAGTGAATTATGGTCAAAGTCTGCAAAGTTTTTATGATCTCTTGCCATTAGGTGTTAATGAAACAAAGTTTCGTTCTTTAGTTTTGAAGCCGCACGAATGAAGAAGTTTGCAATGTGTTTGTACGAGCAAAAGCAAGAATCTTTAGTATTAGCACCACTTATCGCCCCTTTGAAGGAAACAATTTTTTAAAATTTTTTAAAATATATAGTGAAAATATTATAAGAAAGTAGTATATGTATAGCTGGCGACCGTGGCGTAGTTGGTTAAAGTGCGTGGCCGCTATGTCAAAGAACTTTGGAGACCCAGGTTCGAACCCCAGCAGCGACAGAAAATTATTTGAATAAAATAACTTTTCTGTACGGCCGCCACCTCTCTGCAGACAATGGCAAACCTCAGAGAGTAATACAAATGCCATGTAAAGCTTCTTGAGAATAAGAACATTCCGTTCATCGCCGTTCGGAGTCGGCGTTAAGCCTGTAGGTCCATTTCTCGGTCAATTGTGTACAAACTTAATAACACGCACAACACAATTGATCATAAGAAGTTAGGTCAAAGTCTTTTCAAGGGCTGAAATGGCCAGTTATTTATTTTTATTTATTTAGTGAAAGTATTGGTATATTTTGATATACTCTTTCAAAATTAGTATAAGTATAATTTTGAAAGAGTGTTGAATAACAATTTGTTATTTTCTTTTCAGCAAATGAAACAAGCTGATCTTGACTTTCCAATCAGTCAAGTTCTAAGGGTTGCGCCCTTTGATTTAAAGTTAAAATTTCATTTTTATTTTTCATTAATTATATCTTTGGATAATAGTTCCTTACAGATTAATAGAATAGCAAATAAATATTACAACAAACAATTTAAACTGATAGATAATGATTAATAAGCTACAGAAATCTATTTAATAAATGCTTAATACCATCTTTAAATCCAGGCAATATTTCTCATTAATATTATTGTACAGAAAAATAAGACCCTATAAATGGGTGAATTTGTAACATAATTTATACAACAAGTAGGAATGTAAGTAATTGATTTTCTAAAGAAGTACAGGATAATCAACTGATCCAGAAATTATATAACAGACAGACAGTAATGATAGTAAATGTCTTATACTTTCAGAAAGATTTAATAATCAGAAAAATTCATCGATCACTATATGAATGAAAAGGAATCTCAACATTAAGCGTATGTAGAGTAAATCTAGTAAAAGAATTTTGTACACATTCAATGCGCAATTGATGCGCGGAATAAAATGGATGCCAAATGACCGATGAGTTTTCTAACCGAAAACCAACAAGGTTGATGTACATCATTTTGAGGTGTAAAAAGAAGATTGATGACGCATAAATGACCGTAATGCATAGGCTTTCGGAATAATAAAATTGAAATGAGCTATAAAAGATAGCTTAGTATCAAAGATAGCACCAAGATCTTTCAATTGATAACAGCGTATTATTGATATGATATGTGGAAGAACATAGAATTTGAGTCTTTAATAAAAGGGACTTACAAAAAATTCGTATGTTATATGCATTCTCTCGAAATCTGTAAACATAGAGCTGCCATTAACTCACCATTCTATCATAAAAATGTCCCTGAAATTGGTAGTTTATGGAGCGATAGCAGTTAATATAACAGGATTTGGTTAAATTACCATTGAAACCCCAACACTTGCAATACAAATAATACAAAAACCGACTTTACCTATGAATAACTTACTAGTATCGCCTGTGGTCGACATTCCAAATTACTAAAGGGGGGAAACGCAGCCAGAGGGCGAAAAAAAGGTCGTGTTTGTGAATTTTTTAAAAAAACCTATGGGATATCTTTTAATGAGGGTTTTTATACCTTAAAATATACATATTCAAGAGTATTTTTAGTTTTTTTTTTATTAAAAAAAATGTAATATTAAGGTCGATACAGCAGTTTTTGTAGAGCGCTCTGAAAAACATATGAAATGCGGTGACCAACATTGCTCCTCCTAAATTCATCTGAAACAAAAAAATGAAATATATTATTAAAGTAGATACTTAAAACTCGTGCTTGTCACAGCCGTTTTTGAAAATATTGATTTTTCACAAAATGGCGGACTTTCGGACGTAAAAAAACGATTTTCGACCAAAAATTCGTCATAGTTTTGCCTATAAAAAATGAACGAAACTAAAAAAAAAAAATCCTATGACAAGTACGAGATTATTATGAATAAAATAAGCCTGCAAAAAAATCAAAACGATCGGTTCACTGAGCTTCGAGAAATCTTTGGTCACCGACTTTGAAAACGCTTTCGAGAAAAACGCGTTTGAAAATAAGCGCCAGCACGGCGCGCTCTAGAAGGTGGTTCACTCACTAGGCTATAACTTTGTTATTTTTTGAGATATCGACTTTAAATTTTCACCACATATTCTTGAAACTTAAAGCTTTAAGAAAATGCGTTTCTCCCCTTAATGGTAATATAGTGAATGTTACTAAAATTAATTGTTATTGAAGTGAATCAAGCATTAGTTTGAATTATTTCGTAAAAATTTATTAGCATGCATGAATGATGAACTGCAGTTCATGTTTAGGCTTCATAACTAATCTTCTGGATTGGTAATAAAAAGTTTTCCAGAAGAATTCGACTTCACAACGCATTTTATTCAAATCAAATTTGAAATTATAACTGCTTTGAAATAAAATTCGATACAAAATTAATGTGGAAAACATAGCTTTTTCATATAAATTTAGCATCACTCTTACTTTCCTAATGGATTCGCCACCAGTTCTTTCGCTGGCAAGAGAGTACAATGTGAGCGGCAAACTGAAATCAGAAAAAGTGTATATTTTAGCACAGAGTGGGAGAAAATGAAAACATGGGAGAAAATGGTTCCTTATTGTTTTGTCCGTCGCGTCCGTGGCGTAGTTGGTTAAAGTGCGTGGCCTCTATGTCAATGAACCTGGAGACCCGGAATCGAACCCCAGCAGCGACAGAAAATTATTTGAATTAAAAATAATTTTTCTGTACGACTGCCACCTCTCTGCAGACAATAGCAAACCTCAGAGAGTAATCAAAATGACATGTAATGCTTCTTGAGAACAAGAACATTCCGCTCATCGCCGTTCGGAGTCGGCGTTAAACCTGTAGGTCCGGTTCGCGGTCAATTGTGTACACACACTTAATAGCACGCACAACGCAATTGATCATAAGAAGCTAGGTCAAAGTCCTTACAAGGGCTGAAATGGCCAGTTATTTATTTTATTTCACTGTTTTCTTTTAATCAATTACTTTTAATAAGAACAAAAATAAGAACATACAGTCTAAATTTTCTTAAACGCAACAATTAATGGCAAAAAAAGAATTTCAGATGGCATGTCATATGCTAAAAAAAACAAATTGACCATTTCAGCCCTCAAGGGCCTCCGAGTAGAAGCAATAGGATGAGTAGTTTTTGAGCAATCTTGCTCACTTTGGTCACAATATTGACAAATATTTTTGGACCAAAATGACAGGGATAAATCTTGAATAGTTATAATTTAATAATGTAAGAAAATGTTGGTCTAAAATTAAATACACTTAAAAAAAAAATTTTTTGGGCCGAGTTTCAAATTTAGTTGTGCGTGTAATTAAATGTTTGTACACAAATGATCGAGAAGTGGACCTACTAGTTTTATGCCGACTCCGAACGGCTAATGTGCATGTTTTCAAGAAGCTTTACATGACATTACTTTACTCTCTGAGGTTTGCCCTTGTCTGCAAAGAAGTAACGGCCGATCAGAAAAATTAAAATCAATTGAACAGTTTACACTTGATAGTTGCCATACATTCACAAATTTTTACCCGTAGTATACACTTAGTTTTCCAATTGTCTGATAAACTGTAGTGAATTTTTTTGAAGACAGTTCGCAGAACAGTTGCTGTAGACTGATAGTAGAATGAAATATGACATGACATATGACATGACATATGACATGACATACGACATGACATATGACATGACATATGACATGACATATGAGATGACATATGACATGACATATGATATGAAATATGACATGACATATGACATGACATATGGCATAACATATGACATGACATATGACATGAAAAACTTAAACTCTACCCTAAAATGGAAGCCAAAAGACTTGGAATTCTGTCTTTTCACGGCCGCTTAAAATGAAACACTTAAAATATTTTCAAAAACAAAACAGTAATGAAAACGGAGATGAAGCTGACATTGATAACATAGCTTACTGTGCGTAGTTAGATGAGAAGCAATGCTTTTCACCTTAAAGAAGTATTGCTTAAAGGCAGGGCTGCATGATAATAATTTAAGAAAAAAAGAGTTGGCTGTGCCGTGGACACACCCGTAGGTTTTGACGTGACGAAGTTTCTTGCTGTTGTTGTTAATGTTGATGTTGATGTTGATGTGGATGTTGATGTTGATGTTGATGTTGATGTTGATGTTGATGTTGGTGTTGATGTTGGTGTTGGTGTTGGTGTTGGTGTTGGTGTTAGTGTTGGTGTTGGTGTTGGTGTTGGTGTTGGTGTTGGTGTTGGTGTTGGTGTTGGTGTTGGTGTTGGTGTTGGTGTTGGAGTTGTTGTTGGATTTGGAGTTGGTGCTTTTCGTTTAGCTTTTTTTTGCTTCCCCATTGGTTGTGCTCTAATTTCAATTAATCCAGCAAAAGTGATGCATATGCGTCACATTAGGCGGTTCCCTGAGGGTTTTTGACACGCCGTCAAATTTTTTTTTTTATTTTTGTCATATGCCTGAAGACCTCACCTTTGTTTTCGTTCCTTAAAATTTACCGTTGCACCAGTAGTCACAGAGTTAAAAATCCATGCAACGTTTTTTCATGGCTGTAGCATTTTTACTGCATTATGTGATTGCATCCCTGAAATCATGACATCAAATTTTTTTTTGTAATTTAGTTGTGAAGCGTAATAACACATCCCTGCTGTCATAAAACAAAATTTACTGTAGCACTCCTCCTGAGTGAGTAATAATTCCATGCAACGATATTACATTTCTGTTACATAAGCTGCTATATTCACGACCTGACGACGCTGGAATTTTTTTTTTTTATTTTTGTCGTAAAGCCATGTATAAAAACTTTATTTTACTTTTTAAACTTTTATCGTAGGTTATATACTCATTGAGTAAAAATTCAATGCAACGCCGCTGCATGAATGTTGCGTTATCGATCTTTGAGCGGCTCTCTCACCGTCCCCATGATGTCAGAAATTTTTTGTCTAATTTTGTTGTGAGGGCTTTCAGTAGGCCTTTATTGGCGTATTGTATTTTTAATCCTAGCACTAATACTCAGCGAGTACTAATTCCATGTAACACATTTTCAGTTGCGTTGCTCACGCAGCTCCCACTAGGTCTCTATGCCGTACTAAATTTTTTTTTTGTTTTTTTAATATAGTCAAAGAATTAACCTTTATGGTCATACTATTTTTTTAATCATACGTCTTATACCCATTGAGTAACAATTCAATGAAACGCAGATGAATTTTTAAAAAATTCATTTTTCAACTTTTTTGGAAACTAGAGCAGTACAACGTAATTTCGTCACGTCAAAATGTTCATATATCACTTCAAAACATTAACGATTTTATGCAACGGAATTTTGAATTTTGAATCATACATTTGGGCTTAAGACTGTGTATCCTGAGGAGTATTTTGGAGACAAAGACTAATAGATTAATCTATACTTTCAATTGAAATGCTTTTCTGAAGGACTGTTTTTTTTTAATATCTTAATACTTAACTGTCGGATTAAGAAAGAAATTATTTAAATATGCTTTAAAAGAAAACTTTTTATTAGCCACATGATAATAGTATGCAGCTGCATCACCTCTACAACTATGCGATTTTATTTTACCTATTAATATTCCTCTGCTATCCTATAAAATTCTGCTGTCATATAATTTTCTAGTAAAAAAATCATAGCTTAAAAGCTCTGCTTTGGATTAATTTTGTTTCATGCTCTGGAATTTACGTTGACATTTAATATTGGCGCAATTAAGACGATGTCAACAATTAAGAAAAAATAAATTAAAAAGAGAGTTAAACATGAAAAAAGAAAGTGAAGAACTAAAGAAGAACGCATACCAGGACGTACTTAAGAGTCTGACGTAAAAATGCAGCAACCCAAGCTATCAAATGATGGCAGCAACTGCAGCACGTTTTTATAACCGGACGGCTCCTCGTTTAGTTTTGCATGCGCAAGGACAAAATTTGATCAAAATTCCTGCACATCAAAAGCATTAAAATTCCAACCCATATTTTTTTTTGGATTCTTTCTTGTGGTATGTCTTGAATTGGCTAAATATTGCTGCAGCTGCAAAGAGTTCAGCACACAATTGCATTGCATACTTTCAGGCTTATGTATTTTTCAATATCAAATTATTTTTCTTGTTTGCTAAGAGTATTCAGACTTGAATTTATGCCACTTTAACTGCCTTTGGGCTAAATTATTATCTATTAGCTGCTTGGTGTGGATTTTTAGTTAGTTGGAAAAACCAAGAATGTTGGGTGATAAATAGCCAAAAAAAAAATAGTGGTAAAATCGCAAGAAATTCTGTAAATTCCTTGAAAATGAGTAAAAATTCGTTAACCATTAGCTGCATTTGCTTTATGTTGCAAAACCTTTAAAATCGTATCGTCATAAATTATGGCATAAATTGGGAGATGGGTTGTAGGTGAGATGCATAGATAAAGAAATAAATTAAATAATGTTTTGTAATATTTTAATAGAGAAAATATTTTTCAATGGTGTCGGATTGAGTACAGTTATTTCTTATGAATATATATATATATATATATCGTAATGACCTTGAGGCCTGGCATTTAGTGAACTTGGTGACCAGCAATCATGTAGTTACTCCTACGGCAGCGCTTAAAACTTTGAATATCATATCTAGCCAGTGAACAGCTCGTCGAAGCATTTCGAGGTAGGGTGTTACGGCAGCAGAGAAGGTAAAACAAACCAATGCTGACAAAAAGACATGTGTGATTAAGGCAGGATTTTGCTGCAGTATGGTGAGCAGCATGGTGAGTCTATAAACCAGTGATGTTCACGTAGTACCACGCGTGGTGAGACTCGAAAGCTTTATTCGAGAATCGAAATACGTACACCAGTGATGTTCACGTAGTACCACGCGTAGTGAGACTTGAAAGCTTTATTCGAGAATCGAAACACGTACACGATCGAATGCACGAAGTTCTCTCAATCAGTTGATAATAATGATAATGATAGTGACAATGATAATGATAGTGATAATGATAATGAAACTAATAATGATAATGATGATAACAATGATAACACGGTGAGACCGCCAAAAAGTTTCAGCCTAAATTCTTAAAAATTCCGAAAGAAGGACATCTTGTGATTATGTCGCGACTAGTCCGACCTCTCAGTTCCATCACACAGTGTAATTATAACACAATTCTTGCTTAATACCTGCACAACAATTTTTGTCGGTGAAGAGAGCAAGAGAGCGACAAACACAAGCACAAGAGTAGAAAATTGTAGTAGTATGCGTGTGAACCAGTGATGCCAACCCGAAGAGAGTAAAAATCCACAAATGCGACATAAAAAATCCGTGTAAATCCGTGTAAATTTATATAATTTTTTTTTAATTTAAAACTAGCAACTCATCTATTTATAAATAGGCGTAGGCAGAACAGTTAAGAACCATTTTCTCCTGTGTTTTTCAACCGATTTTGAAAATTTTGAAAGAAAGAAAAAAAAGGTTTCATTAAAAGTATAAAAAAAAAACAATTCTTAAATGGTCAAATTTCGACCAAAGGCGATACTAGTAAATAAATAACTCAATTAAATTCGATTAAAGTTTGTTACAAATATTTTGTAAGTTGTTTTTTAAAATTTGCATTAAACTTATAAAAAGTTAAAAAAAAACTTAACAACATAACTAAATATAAATAATTGAAAAATAACATAAAACATATCTTTTATTTAGACTATTCTTTTTTTTTTAATCGTTATTCATTAACAATACAATAACATTGAAATACATTTCAAATACACTTTAAGTTTTTTCAAGCTGTATACACTGCCCACTATTTAATTGATTCCCAGTAATGTATTACTTAGCTTCAATTAATTTTCTTTTGTATATTATACCAAGTTTAAATTTGAGAACCAGATCTCGAGGAACCAGTTTTAAACGTAATATTTTTTTTAGGAAACTCTACAGAATTGATTCTCTTTGGAAATCATAACAATATTAAAATCATATATTTTAAGAAATACCTGTATAAAACTATGTTTTATGGTCATACATTTGAATGGAAAATTTTGATAACTGTGAGTTACTTATTTGCATATCATATCAATTACATTTCTTGAAAAGTTTCTTTACGTGTAATATTCCATCCAAAGTGGTTGTTTCTTGTGGAAAATTTTAGTTTTATTCAGATTGACTTGAGTAAAAATTCTTTCAACGGTTGCTGAAGAATGTAGTAGCAAAAATATGTGCAGTATAAGTGTTGAAAGTAGTGGAAAATGTATGCTTCCATCCCCCTTTACAACTTTATTGACTTCTTGCCAATATGCGGCCACCTCAAGGTTCTTTGACGGCCGATCCATGTTCCGTAAAGTTCTATATTCGATGTCAATCTCGTTATAAAATTTTTCTGGTAAGACTGATGGAATATATTGAAGCAAGGGTGTTATTGTTTTATTATTAATAAAATTTTTTGGATCTACCATTTCCAAATTTTTTTAAAATTTCATATTTTGTAATGGAAATCTTTTTTTTATTTAAAATGAAGCATCAACATAAAAATTCAAACAAAAATTTCGAACTTGCTGAATATCGTTAATATTGGGTGAACCTAGGTTTAAAATTTCCGCTTCACATTTTGCGCCAAGGTACACCTCATTGCAGTTTAAGTAATTGCATGAGTTACTTATATCAATATCTTCGACTTTGCTATTTAAATTATATCTGGTTTAATGTAAAAATCTAAAATTGTTGTATAAAAAGTGATAAAACTTTCATACAATAGGTGATTTCTTAAGGATTCAGTTTGCATTTCAAGTGTAATATTATAAAAATATGGCAGAACGAATTCTGAAAATAAAAAAATATTACTTATTGTTAGTGCAGCAGTTGTCAAGTTGATCAGAAACTGTTTTTCCCTTTGTGTTGCTTAACATTTTCACTCTGAAGAACATGTTTAGAGCTTTATATTGTGTGCAACTTTCAGGGCTGCACATTTTTATTAGTTGAAAGTTTTACCAAATGAGCTTAACGTATTTTTGAGTATTGAATATATTTTTTTAACATTCAAATTAATTTTAACATGAAATTTCGCGAAAAATCTACGAAAATTCTGTGTGATATTCTTAAAAATCTGTAGATTTTCCTTATTTTGCCGCTGTTGTCCGTTTATCTGTGCAAGGCTTAAAAATCCGTAGAAACCCGTAATTTCCGTGTAGTTGGCATCACTGGTGTGAACACCACTGACGTACACGATCGAATGCACGAATTTCTCAAGCGGGGTGGTTTTCGTCTCTTGGTGGTGTGTTTTGTACTGCACGAAATGTTTGAGGCATATGCAAATGCGTTATTTGCAGAGTTATAATAATCATAATGATAATGATAGTGACAATGATAATGTTAGTGATAATGATAATGACACTTATAAAGATAACGATGATGACAATGATAATTATACGTGTTTCGTGTACGTGTTTCGATTCTCGAATAAAGCTTTCGAGTCTCACCACGCGTGGTACTACGTGAACATCACTGTTTTAAACAAACATTGTGAAACAATATTTTTTATTTGTGGTTTTTTAAAATTTTAAATTATTTGATCTGTTGAGAATAAGATCAACCGTTTCCAATCAGATGGTCGTGCGAGGTATTGGACCAGAGACCCAAATACAACCCTGCTACATCATTTGAAGCAAACAGTGAAATATGGTGATGAGTCGATAATGGTTTGGGGTTATATTTCGCAAAATGGTGTTGGTCCTTTAATACACATCGATGGTATTATGCGTAAGAAACAGTACCTGTCCATTCTACAACAAAATTTACCAGGTGCTGTCGAAAATAAGAGTCTTGCTACTAAAAAAACCAAATTTTCAGCAAGATAATGATCCAAAGCACACTGCACATATTGTCAAAGACGGGATACAAAAGCAAAAATTTTATAATGTGAAATGGCCTTCACAATCTCCAGACATGAATTCAATTGAGAATTTGTGGAGTCACGTTAAATCATAGCTTGCTTTATTTTCTAGACCGCCCAATGGAATGAATGAGCTGTTTGAGCGAACTAAGAAAGTATAAGGGGGGTGATATAGCCAGAATATTGGAATTTAATTCGTGGATACGCCTTAAAAGTTAAACTATCCAATGGAAACGGAATAACATAAATATTACCAGATCCCGAAATATAAGTAGCAGCCTACGTATAACATCTCTTCGCACGGCTTTAGCGACATATTTAAATTTAAAATTATTTATAAAATCAGGTGGTATTATATCCTTGGTGGTATCCTTTTTTTAAGTATAAAATTTAATTAAGATTATTTTGCAAACAATGTAAAATTGCGAAAATATTTTTGCCCAGAAAAATGTTGAATGAAAATGTATGCAACATTTTCATTACCTACAGCCTAATATTTTTTTTGTTTAAATGGAAAAGGAAATTAAATTTAAAGTTCTTGAGCTCTACTGAACCAGAGTAAATCCGGCACAATATGATATGCCAGTTTCCTTATTTGAGCCCAATTCTTCTGCAGTTAATTTTGTTTTTTCAGTTTTCCATAAAATCTGCTTTGGGCCTAAATTGCTTTTTGCTTTTGAGGCTATGCAAAAAAAAAAAAAAACATAAAATAAAAGGATAAGGACAGAAATGAAAGGATGTAAAGCAAGCTGAAACGGCAAAACTTTTTGACTTTTGCAATTGTGTCTCAACTAATTTTAGATTTTCTCCTAAAACTTTTAAGTAACTTTTTTTATGTTGTTTGGCTGATTTCATTGGCTATGAAAGCGTGTAAGTGCCGCATTGCAAACTCATTTAAATTTTTCAGCTACATGCCGCAAAGTGCCGCTATAAGAAAAGCAACAAAACGGATTATAAAAGTATCGAAAATAGGTTAAAAAAGTTCAAAACAATGCGTTGGATTGCAAAGGATTGCTAAGGATTTTAATAAGAGCTTGATAATAATATGTTAAGAACCCCTAAAAGTGTGCTCTTAATTTTTTTATTTGGGCATATAATAAAAATTTCAAGGTTAATTCAAGTTTATGGAATATATTTTTTTTTAACTTTAAGCTCTTTAATTTTAACTTTTAATTTTTAACTTTTAACTTTTAACTTTTAACTTTTAACTTTTAACTTTTAACTTTTAACTTTTAACTTTTAACTTTTAACTTTTAACTTTTAACTTTTAACTTTTAACTTTTAACTTTTAACTTTTAACTTTTAACTTTTAACTTTTAACTTTTAACTTTTAACTTTTAACTTTTAACTTTTAACTTTTAACTTTTAACTTTTAACTTTTAACTTTTAACTTTTAACTTTTAACTTTTAACTTTTAACTTTTAACTTTTAACTTTTAACTTTTAACTTTTAACTTTTAACTTTTAACTTTTAACTTTTAACTTTTAACTTTTAACTTTTAACTTTTAACTTTTAACTTTTAACTTTTAACTTTTAACTTTTAACTTTTAACTTTTAACTTTTAACTTTTAACTTTTAACTTTTAACTTTTAACTTTTAACTTTTAACTTTTAACTTTTAACTTTTAACTTTTAACTTTTAGCTTTTAACTTTTAACTTTTAACTTTTAACTCTTAACTTTTAACTTTTAACTTTTAACTTTTAACTTTTAACTTTTAACTTTTAACTTTTAACTTTTAACTTTTAACTTTTAACTTTTAACTTTTAACTTTTAACTTTTAACTTTTAACTTTTAACTTTTAACTTTTAACTTTTAACTTTTAACTTTTAACTTTTAACTTTTAACTTTTAACTTTTAACTTTTAACTTTTAACTTTTAACTTTTAACTTTTAACTTTTAACTTTTAACTTTTAACTTTTAACTTTTAACTTTTAACTTTTAACTTTTAACTTTTAACTTTTAACTTTTAACTTTTAACTTTTAACTTTATATATAACTCATTTCTACAGTCTTACTCTCTTGTTTTTTTACTCATAACAATTATATAAAAATTAAATACCTGCTCTTGCCCAACTTGTTTGCCAATTAGTCAACATTTTGTGTAAATTTGAGGCTTTCATGTTTCTATAGCATATTTTTTGGAGCGTCCAAGTTACACTTTGTTGCCAATTAATTTAATTTGCCTGTAAATTTGAGCCCGCTTGCCACACAAAGCATTGACTTGGTAGAAAAAAGGTATTCAACGCACACTTGGCCAGATTGTGCTTGTTTGCGCAGCTATTCGAGAAAATAATTTTAATGTGCGACAACAGTTCATGCTTATTTTTGTAGCATATAATTAGGTGCTAATTTGTGCGATATTTCGTGGGCTTAAGTTAGTTTCTTGGCTGAAGGTAACGTCAACTAATGGATTAAAGGAGGATTCAAAACTAAGAGCAGAGATTTAGTTGTGTAGCATTTAAATGGCACAGTTATCCTAAGTTTTTTGGTTTTTTTTTTTAATTTTAAAGTAGAAAACAAATGATTCCGAATCAACTAAAGTTTTTATTACACGATATATCTAGAAATTTATCTTATCAAAACCAGCTTAAGAAGTCTTTTATTCTATGTATATATAATGTATATATAATGTATATAATGTATGATGTACTTGGAAATTACACTTAAAACAAATTCAAATTTGTTTGTAAAAACAAAAAATTGACAATCTCGCCAGTGTTCACTAAATTTCATTGGCCTTCAAATTCATATGATAAATGCGGGCAATCTATTATTTTGCCACTTCACGTCAACCACTTTCACAAATATTCATTGTAATATTTTTTCCTGAACAGTTTTTATTCAGTTCATTACCTTTGTTCGCTCATTTTTCATTTTCTTTATCGAGATTGTAAGGTAGTTTTTGGATGTTTCAATTTATTTGGTCTTGAAATGGCTTGGCGTCATGAGAATAATGTAGGATATAAGGATGACGTTATTTCATTTCACAACCTTAATTAATAAATGTGCTTCAAAATGAATTCCACATAAAAAATGAGCTTCAAAATCATTTGAAGGAATCCAAAAATGAGAAGAAGTAAATTTGGAAATTTGCACTAATTTGATTATCCTGAATGACTTTAATTCAATTATTAATATAAAGGGTTATGTATTTCGGGTTTCGGAAAGTGCAGTCCTGGCATTTGACAGCTGTGAAATGTTCATGTTATCCAAACTGGTTTTTGTGTAGTTTGCCATGTTACAATATGACCCGTTTTACCCCGAACAAAGTGTTGAAAACATTAAATTGTTGATTTATGTTAAAAAAGGAGTTGGCTGTGTCGTTGACACACCCGTAGGTTTTGACGTTACGGTGTCTTATACTTCTATTTCATGTCCAAACATGTTGCTGTTGATGTTGATGATGATGTTGATGTTGATGTTGATGTTGATGTTGATGGTGATATTGATGTTGATGTTGATGTTGATGTTGATGTTGATGTTGATGTTGATGTTGATGTTGATGTTGATGTTGATGTTGATGTTGATGTCGATGTTGATGTTGATGTTGATGTTGATGTTGATGTTGATGTTGATGTTGATGTTGGTGTTGATGTTGATGTTGGTGTTGATGTTGGTGTTGGTGTTGGTATTGGTATTGATGTTGGTGTTGATGTTGATGTTGGTGTTGATGTTGGTGTTGATGTTGATGTTGATGTTGATGTTGATGTCGATGTTGATGTTGATGTTGATGTTGATGTTGATGTTGATGTTGATGTTGATGTTGGTGTTGATGTTGATGTTGGTGTTGATGTTGGTGTTGGTGTTGGTATTGGTATTGATGTTGGTGTTGGTGTTAGAGTTGGTGTTGGTGTTTGTGTAGGTGTTGGTGTTGGTGTTGGTGTTGGTGTTTGTGTTGGTGTTGCTGTTAGTGTTGGTGTTGGTGTTGGTGTTGGTGTTGGTGTTGGTGTTGGTGTTGCTGTTGGTGTTGGTGTTGGTGTTGGTGTTGTTGTTGGTGTTGGTGTTGCTGTTGGATGTTGGTGTTGGTGCTAGTGTTGGTGTTGGTGTTTGTATTTGTATTTGTGTTTGTGTTTGTGTTTGTGTTTGTGTTTGTGTTTGTGTTTGTGTTGGTGTTGGTGTTGGTGTTGGTGTTGGTGTTGCTGTTGGTGTTGGTGTTGGTGTTGGTGTTGGTGTTGGTGTTGTTGTTGGTGTTGGTGTTGCTGTTGGATGTTGGTGTTGGTGCTAGTGTTGGTGTTGGTGTTTGTATTTGTATTTGTGTTTGTGTTTGTGTTTGTGTTTGTGTTTGTGTTTGTGTTTGTGTTTGTGTTGGTGTTGGAGTTGGAGTTGTTGTTGGATTTGGATTTGGTGCTTTTCTTTTAGCTTTTTTTTTGCTTCCCCATTGGTTGTGCTCTAATTTCAATTAATCCAGCAAAAGTGATGCATATGCGTCACATTAGGCGGTTCCCTGAGGGTCTTTGACAGGCCGTCAATTTTTGTTTTATTTTTTGTCATATGCCCGAAGACCTCACCTTTGTTTTCGTTTCTTAAAATTTACCGTTGCACCAGTAGTCACAGAGTTAAAAATCCATGCAACGTTTTATCATGGCTGTAGCATTTTTACTGCATTATGTGATTGCATCCCTGAAATCATGACATCAAAATTTTTTTTGTAATTTAGTTGTGAAGCGTAATAACACATCCCTGCTGTGGTAAAACAAAATTTACTGTAGCACTCCTCCTGAGTGAGTAATAATTCCATGCAACGATATTACATTTCTGTTACAGAAGCTGCTATATTCACGACCTGACGACGCCGGAATTTTTTTTTATTTTTGTCGTAAAGCCTTATACATGGCTTCATTTTCCTTTTTTCCTTCATTTCATTTCATTTTCCTTTTTTAAACTTTTATCGTAGTTTATATACTCATTGAGTAAAAGTTCAATGCAACGCCGCTGCATGAATGTTGCGTTATCGATCTTTGAGCGGCTCTCTCAGCGTCCCCATGTTGTTAAAAATTTTGTGTTTAACTTTGTAGTGAGGGCTTAGAACAGGCCTTTATTGGTGTGTCCTATTTTTAATCCCAGCACTAAAACTCAGTGAGTAATAATTCCATGTAACAAATTTTCAGTTGTGTTGCTGAACCAGTTCCCCTGCGACCCAATGATGTTTTGAATTTTTGTTTTGTTTTTATAATGAAGTCAAAGAATTAACCTTTACGGTCATACTATTTTTTTAATCATAGCTCTTATACTCAGCGAGTAAAAATTCAATGCAACGCAGATGCATTTTTAAAAAATTCATTTTTCAACTTTTTTGGAAACCTGAGCAGTACAACTTCGTCACGTCAAAACTGATTTTTCGAGGCATATTTTTTTCAGCGGTGAGGCCAATTTCTCGCTAGGTGGATCCGTAAATAAGCGACGTTGTCGTATTTGGGGCCCTGAATCCCCAAATGCCATTGCAACCGCAACGATTGTGGAGAAACCATTGCATCTGCAAAAAGTGACTGTTTGTGTGCATTATGCACAGAAAATAAAAGAATTGATTTATTACCTAAACTAGTTTAGCTAATGTGAAAGTTTCTATTTCACCTAATCTTTTCAACAACTTTTCTACTTACACAGTTAATTTAACAATCATGCATTAGGTAATTCACCTAATTCAAATTAGTTAATTCAACTAAAATTTTGCTTATTAAATCATCTAATTCTTCTAGTTATTTTACCTTATGCAAGTTGTCGATTTGTTCGTACACTAGGGAAATAACGCATATTAGCATTATCCACGCCTCAGTATAAATTTTATATAAATATTTACATGGATAAATCAAAAGCTTTCCTTACAACTTGTTTTTTTCCCGTATTTGAATTTTATAGGAGCACAGCGCTCTCCTATAAAAAACATAAATAAAAACAAAGTGAGAAAATTTTACAAAAAGTAAAGCCTCATTGCGAGATTTGAACTCGGGCCGCTGGCGTTCAAGTCAAACGCTTTCCCGCTGTGCTGTTACGCTGTTTGATAAATTGTGAACAAAATGTATATAAAAATATGAGGTCCACAACTCTTAAATTATGGGCATCTACAGCAATTTGATTAATTGGTATGTAGCGTAAATTCCTCAATTGGAAATTTAGCTCAATAGATAAGGCGTTGGTTGTTGAAATCTTGAGATCAGAGGTTCGAATCTCAGCGGTGGCAAAGAAATTTTTCAGTAATTTATACAATATATATATATATATATCTCTCTCATTCTATCTACTATAAAACAAATCTTTCTTCTCTATATCATGTGACGAAATGAAGTAAAGTCACCTAAGGAAAGTTTCACTTCAAAATAGAAATTGCAAAACAAAAAACAAATTTTTTGCATATTTTTTGCACGGCATTCCCACTCTTAAGTGGGAATTCTATCTAAATAATTAGATGATTTTTCTACACTTAGTAGGTGGCTTGCCTAATCTGAAGTGGTCATAGTTTAAAAAAAATTAGCTAATTCTTCTAATAAATTATGTGTCTTATCTATTTTATGGTTGAAGGTACACCTAAATATTTAGGTTTTTTTAGCTACTCTCGCAGTTAAACTACCCAATATAATTGCATATAATTAACATTTAGAAATTGGTAGCGCACCTAATCAAATTCGTTGACTGAAAATCACCGGATTACTTTAGCTGAATTGACTACATTTTTAGGTAAAAGATCTACTCTTTTTTTTCTGTGTGGTCTGGTGGTGTCATTGGTTCACATTTTTTTTTCAAACGGTTAAGGAGCAATCATTACAGTCAATTCTGAGGGCTATGGCCAATGTTAACCGATATTCTTGGCCACATTAACCGATATAATTGAAGATATGGATCTGTATGTGGTTTCAGCAAGATGGGACCACAAGCAACACAAGAGCATCAATTAGGGCTTTGTTACAACAGAAATTTCTAGGACGACTTATTTCCTGATTTTGCGATGTCAGTTAGTTCCGAGATTGTGCGATTTGACGCCTCTGGTCTTTTTTCGTGAGGCAAAGCAAAAGATCGTTTTTACTTGAATAAACCTCAAATTCCTGAGCAATTAAAAACCAAAATTCGTCAAGTCATGCCATGCTAATGCCCGATTTGTGCATAAAAATCATCGAAAATTACCACAAAAGGATTCAATCCTGCAAAAGCTCTCTCGGAGGACATTAGACTGATATAGTATTTCACGTATAATGCCAAAGTTCTAATACCAAGAAGGATAGAAACAAGATTACGCATTCCGCAAATGAGAAAGAGAGAGCATGACGTCACAAGCGATATTGTCAGACTTTGGAATAATTTTACTTTGGGGCCCACTCCTAAATAATTTTTTTTCTTATTTTTATAATATGTACATGGGCCTCCTAAGCCTATTGATGCAATAAGATTTTGTCGGTCTCGAATTGTTAAGGAGATAAAAATAGTAAAAATTTAAAAAATTTATATTTTCTCGTATACGAAAATATTCATTTTTTTTATACAGAAGAATAGATATTTTTACTTTACTTTTCCCAAAGAAAATAATTTCAATTTCGTCAATATGCCTAAGCAATCGCACATTTGCAAACGTTTTTGTCAAGCAGAAGTGCTGGGTGACGTCATGCACTCAGTTGAGTAAGAGAGCATTAGATAACGGGACTGCGGAACGCGTAATCTTGTTTCTATCATTCTTGTTCCAATACTATAACTCATTATGCGTTCCCAAGTGGCGGATGGATCGATCCGTCTTTGAAGTCGTCTTCAAGACACTAACTCCGTCATAGACGACGGATCGCTACACTTTCATTGCTGTCGTCGAAGACATTTTCGAACAAATTAGCAAAACGACTTGCAAGACTATACTTCGCCATGTCTTCAACGACAGAAGTGATCCACGTACTGCAGAATGTACGCGTTCGTTCAAAACCAGCTCTGCTTGCATGTGTTCGCTCTAAATTTGTGCCTCATCACGCTCTCGTTGCTTTATGCCAGTGGTCATCATGAACCATGGTATAATAATACAAGGTAGCATTGACAACTGCTTATTTTCTCTTCAACAAGAAAACATCTCCTGTCAAAAACAGGTTTTTGTGAAAATGAATCTGCAGTTGCTGAGGCTGTTGTTTTTTTTCCACTTCCACGTTTTCAACATTGTTTGTGTTTTCAATGGCGGATTGTGAGCGCTCTTTTTTTGAGTATATTTTTTGACAGGAGATGTTTTCCTGAGAAAAGAGCCGCCATATTGTAAACAAAACAAAGCTGATAGGTCTGACGTCATCGGTCACAAATTCTTTTGTTTACGTGTAGTGATTGGATGTGAAAAATTATTTCTTGAAGTTTTAAAGAATTATTAGTGTTTATAATTCAGTAAGTTTTTGTGTTTTTTATAAAAATAAAGTGTGCTGTAGCGACGTGCAATAATTGCAACAGCAACACTTTTTTCGCGAATTAAACTTGTTAATTTTATAATTTTCCACTTTTATCTAAGTTTTCACATGTTTTGCATGAAAAACGTATGCAGCTTATACGTATAGCTTGTTTTGTGACCGATGACGTAGCACGAAAAATATACTTTTTTCTCGCACTGCTGATTGCTTGATCTTGTCTTGTTGGTTCATGAGTTAATATGTATACAGAAAGCTTTTAAGCACAAAAGCTCAAATGCCCGCGGGCATAGGCTTTGATGATCACTGCAATATGCTCATGTTGCTTTTCTACTCTATGTGCTCTATTTCTCTATTTCTCCTCTTTCCCCTCTCCTTGATCTTTCAGCTTTCTTATTCATTCTTGAATCGAAATAAAAAAATTAACGGCATTTTAGCTTATAGCCAACAATTTATTTTAAAATATTTATAGAATGCAAAAATGTTAAAATTAATAAAAATATTTATGTAATTTAAGTCACAATGTTCCCTTGCATCGTAACATCTGCCAGGTGTAACTACCGCCACTGTCATTGATAACGCTGCTGCCATTGTTGTTTTTTGTACCACACACTGTTTTCTTGATTTTATTCGAATATTTAAAGTATACTTTTTTCTTTTTATTAATTAAATACTGCACTTTTTGTTTTTCTTGCTCATTTTACATTTTTGTTTTTCTTTTAAAGCTCAATAAACTATTAAAGTTTTACTTTATCTAAATAAACTTTTTCACTTACACTTCACCACACTTTATTTTTGTTGCATTACTGAATATTGTCAGATGCAAAATTTTCATTACTAGAAAATTCTCATTCTAATTCAATATCAAATCACCATAATATTGAGTCTGGCAATAATTACTTCTCTTTTCTTTATTCTCTATTCTCTACCTCTCGGAGAGGCACAAACTTCCTACGTTTTGTTTTAATACTGAATTAATAGCGACATGTCTAGCAAATATCAGCGTTGTAACTCCATTGGCGTCAACGACGTCTTCAAAGACAACGTCTTCAGAGACTATTTTTGCTACTGGGTCATTATGTCGAAATCTGCATTTTGAGTGTGTTTTTAAACTTTTCTTTCCGAAGGAGAAAATATATATAATGCGAGAAATATAAAAAAATGCGAGAGCGCAAACAGAGTGAGTCGATTATACAAATGCGAACATTCAAAGTGCTCCGAATGAACTTCGAAGAAGCTTCGCACAAGTGTTTATTAGGGAGGGAAAGAGATCCTTGCAATAGCTTCTTGAAAGTTCAATTGCTAGTTGCGATGTGACGGTTGATGTTAAGCTCCAAATAAGAGTAGGTCATTTGAAATTCAACATTGACATTGTGAATCTTACGAGTCAGACATCAATATTTGTTCCATGAACATTTCTGAAAGTTGTTATACGTAAATTGAAAAGCTGTTAAGAAGTTAAATTGTTCTCTTAACGAACCCTTTGAAGTTTAAGCTTTAAAGGCATCAACTTCTCGAGTGCAGCAGAAAAACGTGTGACATACTTTAATTTAATGGCCTCTTGACAGACATATTAAAAGCACAGAACAAACATACACCCATAAGTATAGAACAATGAAAAAATTGCATATCCTTGCAGTACAATGGAGCACATACCTACTCAATGGATATAGATTTGGCGATAATAAACGAACAAAGAAATGAAAAGTCAGAAAAAACAGAAAAAACCCAGGCTAAAGACATTATATTTTTTTGATTTTTGTTGTTGTTCTTGTTCGCTTTATAGTCCAACGAACACATTAGAGTTCATTAGAGGCGGACTGCAAATGGTAAACCACAGCGCTTTGATTTTTGCATTTTCATTTTAATCGAGAAGAAAAAGTGCAGTAAATAAAAGGCTGGTTTTTTGTAAAGAGCTGGCGACTTGTCGCTGGTACTTAAATTTCTTTTATGCTCTTTCAGGCATTGCAGTTAAGGCAGGCTTTAACATGAACGGTAAAGTTTTCCGGTACCAATGTTTTTTTTTTTTTTTTTTTTTTTTTATATTACAACTCATTAAAGTCGGATTTTTTTGTTTGTGATGTCTAAAGAAGCTTTATGAATTTTTAACGGGGAAGAAGGTTTTTGTGCTGACCTAATAACATTTCTTGAGGTTGAATTTTGATGGAAAATATTGGAGCAAACATTTCAACAAGAACAATTTTCTCTATTTTTTTGTTCAGTATTTGGTTTTTATTGAATCTTTCTTACTTGAAACCAGGGGCGGTTCCAGGAATATATTTTGGGGGGGGGGGGGGGGTGGGGGGGGTTTCAAAAATATTTATGTACGTTATATATATAAAGGGTAGTTAAATTTTATAGGCCGATGTTGATTTTGAACAAAACACAAATTATTAAGGAAATTATTGTTATTTCTTTTTATTATGATAATATTGGTATGGTTCACTTATGCATGGAACAAAATATCGACTAAATGGCCGCCGGGACCTCGGCGGAACACTTCCATCCGATGGTCCAAATTTTCGATGACGCCGAGGCATAAGTGAGGTTCTATGCCGTTAATGTGCCGAATTATCTCATCCTTTAGCTTTTGAATTGTTGCTGGCTTATCGACGTACACCTCTTTTTTCAAATAACCCCAAAGAAAGAAGTCCAACGGTGTCAAATCACATGATTGGCGGCCAATTGACATCGCCACCACGTGAGATAACACGGCCATTGAATTTGTCGCGCAAAAGAGCCATTGTTTCGTTAGCTGTGTGGCAAGTGGCACCGTCCTGTTGAAACCACATATCGTCCACATCCATATCTTCCAATTCGGGCCATAAAAAGTTCGTTATCATCTCATGATAGCGAACACCATTCACAGTTACTATCTGACCGGCCTCATTTTGGAAAAAATACGGCCCAATGATGCCGCCAGCCCATAAACCGCACCAAACAGTCACTCTTTGTGGGTGCATTGGTTTTTCGACAATCACACTTGAATTATTTTTCGCCCAAATGCGGCAATTCTGCTTATTGACGAATGTGCCTCATCACTGAAGATGATTTTCTTCGAAAATTGATCATCCTCTGTTGCCATTTCTTGCCACCATTCTGACCGTGTAAATGCAAGTCTTTATCAACGACGAGAGAAGTGCAATTGTTGGGCACGATGACGAGTTGAGGTGGACGGCTCTTCAGCCACACTATCGCGAACAGCAGCAATATTTTCTGCAGTACGAGCTGTACGAGCATGCACTGGTGTTTTCACATCTCCTACAGACCTGGTTTGTTGAAATTTTTGCACGATTTTTCCGATTGTACGCACATTTGGACGATTAAATTGAAAAAATCACGAAGTGCTCGATATGCATTTTGATTTGAAAGCCCATTTTCATAATAAGCCTGAATAACTTTAACGGTTCAAATTGAGTTAATTTGAAATTGAGAAATGTCTAATGAAATGCAGAAAAAAACTTGACATTTAGGTGTGGTTTATATTCAACATCGGCCCTTAAAGTTTAAACACCCTTTATATACATTAGAGCGGGTAAATTTTTTTTTCAAATAATCGTAGGCGTAAATCAACTTTGTAGCAAATTCAACTTTGCTCAAGAAACCGCTAGTCTAAAATCTATTTCGAGCCTCTGGTTTTTCAAAAGAAGGTTATAATTTGTGTTTTGCTGCAATATGTGAAAAAATTATTCCACTTATTGGAAAAAACTTTGCTACGAAAAAAATAGCCATCCACATTTCACTCCATATTCACTCCATATGATTGTTTGGTGCTCAGGATTATTTTTTTGTGTTAAATACCACAAGCTGATGCTGGAGTGAAGATAATTATAATAATAAAAGTTATTTCTCTGTTTATTTGACCCGAATACAAATCTAAAAGGCCAACATAAAACCAACATCAAAATAAATAAAAACTACAAAACCCGGAATTTTTCTCCATTACCGTATAAAAACGAAATTTACGTCTACACTTCCGATACTATCGAAACTGTGGGTTTTTAAATTAAGACTGTGCGGTGTTTGGATATATTTTATCCAAAAAATGCGGTGTTTTTGTGATTTCAGGTTAAGATTGTATGTGTGACTGTTTACAGCTACAGGCGCAATATCGCAAAAACAAACAAAAACTGGAACAGAATTCAGTATTTTAGCAATACGTGTAGAAACAGCTACAAACGTTTACAAAATAGGGGTGTGAATATTTAAAGTAAATTATAAAAAAACCAATTTTTTTCTTTTTTTAAATACAGGTTCTTTTAGAGTTTCCCCCCAAATCCCCCCCCCCCTGGATCCGCGCCTGCTCGATGGGCAATAAACTGCTGAGACATTTAAGGCTCCTCCGTTTTCCTGAATGCAGACTATGGTTGAGTGAAGATACTCTTTGCAGTATTCTTCGATTACATGGTGTTTAATTCTATTTTTAACTAAGATTCCTGTTCCGCCGTGGGCTTTTCCGTCGGGGTGATTAGTATCGTAAAATGCGTAACCTTGCATTGAGAACTTATTAAAGTGTATTAAATGAATCTCAGAGATTAGCATAACATCGATTTGGTTAACTTGGAGAAATTCTTGAAGTTATAGTTTGTGTTGGCTTAAGCCATTTGCATTCCAATCACATAGTTTTAGAATATTCATGGTTTTGCTAATATTGCTTGAAGAAGTAAAGACTGATTCCTCATCATTTCTTGCATCATAGTGTTCATTGAGTTCATGAATTTGTTCATGTTTTGAATGAAAGTTTGGAGTATTAGTTCGAGAGAACCTATTTGCGAGTATGTTGGTATGTTTTGCGTATTTCTTGATACATTTGTAGTTCAGGTATTCTCACAATGGCTCAGTTTAGATTTAAGCGCGTTTTCATATGAAATATTTTGGTTTTTATGACTTGGGTACAGGGGCGCACCCAGAAAAAAATTTTAGGGGGTGTTTTACATTTTTATTTATAGACTTATTCAAATTTCGTATATAATATTTAGAGTACAAAGTCAATTATTCTTTTATTTTGTGCCATTGAAGTTAATATGTCCTCAATAATAAAATTGAAATTAATTAAGGCATTGAATTTTTATGAAATTTTAAGAGATTCTAAACGCTAATTTGCATTATGATCTTTGTATTTTAAATACAAGCTTATAATATATCGAAATTCATAGCGATGGCTCCAAAATCTCTGCTGTGATCTTCATTACATGCAAACATATAGACGGAAATAAACCTATATGATTGCGCAGAGCCAAAAACCACCACATAAAATCAATAAGACCACCAAGTTGAGATATTTTATTAGGTTTTCTTATTAATACTACCAAATAATAAGAATTTTCCATAAAGAAATCTTTTCAATTCCATAGCGAAAATCTTATTAAAAATTAACAACTACTATCAAACATTTTTTAATAAGATTTCTTATTGAATGAATGAAATAATGTGGAAATCTTATTAACACTTAACGTTAATAAGAAAATCTTTTTTTTCACACTCCAAAGCTTAAGAGGAGACCAGTTAAAACTAATAAGAAAATCTTATTGATCTGCTCTTATAAAATTTCCTTATTAGACACCCTTTTAAGAAGATAATAATGGTGAAAATGCTACTTATTTTTACTTTCTTTGCTTTAGCTTTTAGTCGTAGTTGTAAAGTGAATTCGAAAAGTTATCCGTCGATTTAAATAAAGTAAAATAAGAAAAATGTTATAATGGAGAATGATATTTGTGTTCAAGAACTTGTTTTCGACGAGGCTAAAATTCTCGAAACTCAAGCCATATTTCAGTCGTGGGGCTTGAGTGACTCAATTTCGGCTTTATTAAAAATGTACGGTTTGGACTCGAAAGAGGTTCTTGACAAAAGTTGGATATTGAGGATGCCGCCAATTTCTTTGAAGGCCTCGACAGCGCCGAGTATTTTGATTACAAAGTCAAAGTTAATTTAATTTTAACATATGTATTTAATATTCATAAATAACAACTTAATTTAATAATGGATAAATTTTAACAAAATCTTAACAATGTCTAGATTTGTATTTAATATTATAGGCAGTTAAAAGTATATTTCTAAGTTAAAGATTAGCAAGATTCCGTATTGATTAAAAAGATTTCTTTAATAAAATTTTAAAATAAATCTTATTTAATCAATAGGATTTCCTTCTTATATTTAAAAAATAAATCTTGTTAAATCTATAAGATTTCTTCCTAAAAATCAAGAAGGTAACTTTTAAAATCAATAAATAAATAACATATTTTTCATAAGATTTCCTTATAGTTTTTAAATGTTTTCTCATAAAAAATAATAGGATTCTTCTTAAAATTATGTGGATTGCCCAATAAAAAATTGTCAAAGTTTTAATAAGATTTTATCAATGGTTTTAATAAGACAATCTTCTTGAATGAAAACGATAGAGAAATTTTATTGATTTTTTTCTATTTTATTAGGTTGTTTTGGCTCTGTGTGGCTACATTTAAATAAGAAAGAACATTGCTTTGGCAGTCCGTGGATATGTTTGATGTAGACTGATTAAGAGAAGTTTTTTTGTTTTTTTTTTTACTAAATAACGATTACTAATTAAACTGCATCTTAATTTTTCGTTAAGATTCTTAAGTTTTGTAGAAAACAAAAATTCAAAATTCGGGTAGCTCGAAATACTCGGGTAGCTCGGGTGCTCGAAAAGCTTGAAAAGCTTGAAAATCGAGAGTTCTAGTTTTAACTTCATACCTATCACATTGATAGCGGAACTCGACCTTACAGAGAACAACAGCGTGGTAGAACATGTATGTGTATTAGAGCCCTGCGTGAATATATTAATTAAACGAATATACGCTGTATAACTGTTTTACACTAAAAAAAAATGTTTTAAAATTGACGACAACTGTTATTAATTTGACGAATTTTATGTTTAAAAAAAAAGCTTGCAAATTTCGTCAAAGTAAGAGCAAATGTGTTTTAAACTTTTAAAAAACATGAGAAAAGGCAAATTATGAACACATTGTGTTTCATTTTATGTTAATGTTTTTTTCTAGTGTAGGAGTACACTGCAAGCGAATAAATGTAAACAACAGATCGTGTAGTAAAGAGAAAATTAGCGCATGAGAATTACTGCTAGTTCGTTCTCTGTTCTCTCACAACACACTACTTACGCTGATCTGAATTTGTGAGTTGTGTTGTTTTTGTTTCTTAATCGAATACTTCATAAAGTATGCTTATATTCAGCAATGTACTAGGGTGCACTGATTAACTGTTAGCGAAATGTGTTTAATTTGAGTTGGTGATTGATGAGTTGATTGAAAAGCAAAATAATTGCGATTTTAAATTAAATTTAAATAAAAAATAATATTTTTAAATCAAATTGGATATTGATGAAATAAGTAACATCAAAAATAGCACAATTTTTTGTTTTACCTTTTAATGAAATGTAAATTTAATTTTATTTTTAATAAATAGATCTTAAATTTTAATTTGAAGTTTTTCGATCTTAGGTAATTCTTTTCCTAATTATAAATGCATAATTGTCTACATTATTTAAAACATTGCCAAAACATAAATGTATATGATGATATTTCAGGCGAAAAAGCATACTCTGGCAGGGCTCTTTTGCGTATACAGAGCATGATTTCATAAAAACAATAAATAACTCCATGAAAGTAGCTTTAAACATTTCAACTTAAATAAATAATGCTTTATAATTTATAATTGTTTTACTTTATACATTTACATAATTTTATTTTTATTCGTTCATTTAGGGGGGGGGGGTTAACCCCCAAAACCCCTACCTGTGTTCGCTCCTGCTTGGGTAAACTGGATATTTCATTTGAGCGTGTCGCTGTAGCATGATTATTGCATGTTTTAGCTGGAAACCTTTGTTTTATAGCATCATATACAGGGCAGCCTCTGTAATTAGAAGTGTGATTGCACCGCAGTTACTACATTTTTTAACGGCTACATCCTCTTCTGATGTAGCCAACTTTTGAAGGTCACCGCATATAACGCAGACCCTTGGTAAGGTGCAGTAACCTTTAGTATGTCCATATTCTTGGCAGTTAGTACAATGTACGGGTCCATTTCTTTTATGGGGTTCTTCGATTGTTATTCTGCGGTGCAGCAGGAATTGGAGTTAATAAATAGGGTGAACTTCGCCTTTTTTAAGGTTTTTGTATCAGGGCCTAATTCGATACGGAAGAGGGGCTGGGGTATTTTATTTTTATTTAGAATATTAATCATGGATTTTACTTGAAATCCTTCTTCCTGCAGGGCATCTTTAATTTCTGAGGTCTTAACAAAGTGTTCTACACCTTTAAGCACAACAGTTAAACCTTTACTACTTTTCAGTTGGTAGGTGTAGTCGTTTTTTTTTGAGACATCAAAGTCTGAAATTACCTTTCGATAGTCGGTTTCAACGTAGATTTGAATTTTAATTTCATGAGTTTGACCTTTTGTGATTGGCACTACATGAAAGTTTTTCACACCAATTTTTTTTTTTTTTTTATTAAATATATTTATTTGTACATTTATAATTTACATTCATAAAGTTAGGCCTCAGCGCCTCAGAGGCATTTTAGAGGCAAGTGGCAATTTAAATAATTAGTTTAATACAAATAAATAAGTTCTATTAACACTATGTTACATACAAAATATAATTAAATAGGAACATATTGTTACACATTTTAAGCAATATTATAATATAGAAGTTTCAACTTTATTCCATAAGTATTCTTTGCAGTAATATTTAAATCTTGAGACTGTATTAAGTCCTTTTAAATGAGATGGTAATTCGTTATATTTAACTCCACCGATATAATCTACGCGTTGTTTGGTTTTCTCCAATCTACATCTTGGAACTCTTAAGTCCAATTGGTTTCTCGTGTTGAAACTTGCTTGATTTTGTGCAAAAGAAATGGTGCGGTGACCAATATTGTGAACACATTTATAAACAAACATAAGCACCTGATATTCATGGATTCCATAAACTGGTAATATATTCATAGCTACATTCTTATATAATATGTTTGTTGGAAAAGTTATTGGTAAATCATGCACGATTTTCAAAGCTTTATTTTGAATGCTTTGAAGGGATTTTAATGAGTTGTTATTCTTTTTATAAGCATATGCAATGGCCATGTAATTAATGTGCGACTGTATCAACGCTTGATATATCAAACTTTTAGCTCTCTCATCCAGTTTCCCCCTTAGTTTATATAAAATACCTACAGCTGGGGCTATTTTTCTCTTCAGCTCATCAATATGCATATCCCACGATAAGCTACTCTGCAGAATAACTCCCAAATATTTAATTGAGTGGGTCTCCTCTATGAAATTTCCGTCCATAAATACGCCAAAACCATGATTTATGTTTACTGAATGCGGGCGAAATCGAACCATTTTAGTCTTATCAGGGTTAAGCAATAATCCATTTAACCTAGCAAATTCAAACAACAGGGAAACGTCTCTCTCTATCTGAGCCTTTAACACTAAATCATGCTTATACGGATAAAAAAAGACAAATATCATCCGCAAACATATACAGTTGGCCAGTCAGGCCCAAGTTTCCCAAATCATTCAAATAAATTGAAAATAAAAGAGGACCAAGCCCACTTCCCTGCGGCACACCATACGTTACAGAGCCCATAAAGCTTCTCGAGTCATTGATCTGAACAAACTGTCTTCGGTTTGTAAAATAGCTCCTAAATAGTAGCAGTTCAGACCCTTGAACCCCATAAAACTCCAATTTCCGCAACAATATCTCATGATCTACTAGATCAAATGCTTTCGTAAAGTCGAAAAATAAGCCCGCCACCCCACTAAATCCTTCATCAAGGCCTTTGCATTTGAATCGCACGACATTCAATACTGCATCTTCTCTACCACAACCCTTTCTAAATCCAAACTGGAAATCGTATAGAAGATTGTTCACTTCAAGGTAAAGTAACAGTTTATCAAAAATAATCTTCTCAAAAATTAGTTTAGTGATTTTGGATACTAACGAATTCGAGTTCCGAGCAGTGAAATAACGGTTTTTTTTGAGTTAAACTATAATTACCTATCTCAGTTACTCGAAGTATAGGGTGGGCAAAATAAAAGTTTGTTTTTTTTTTTTAAATGCAATAAAAATAACAAAATTAATTTTTTTCCATGTATATGGATTTATTAGTGATGTTTTTATATGGTTTAAACACTTGAAAATACAGGGTGGACCATCTAGTTGTTCCTTTTTAACTCATGTTTTCATGATGCCATATTATGTATATGGTATAAAGATAAAAAAATCCTCTTTATGTCTTATAGATAACACAATAAACTACACCAATTTCAAATATATATTTCTTGAAATTTCATCTGACATACATACGGAGTGCGTTACGTTTTCATAACTTGGCTTTATTTAATAGATTTGTAATTAAATCTAGAGTGTATTTATTCACAGCAGCATAAAGAAAATGTCTATGAAAAGCTTGTGAAAGTGGCTGTATATGCAGATATGTAGCTGCATACATTTAAACCAATCTAAAATTACGTAACACAAATATTTCTAGCTCCTATGCACGTTACCAACACTTTATCTTCTTCAAAAGCCGTAAATGAGCTGCTTTATTAACGCAAAACAATATAGCACCAAAGCGGATGTTGATGAATACGCCATGTTGATACACATTAACCTCTATGTTAACTCACAAACAGGCTTGACTAATTTCCAAAACCTAAAACTTTACTCTTATTTGACAGATTTCAGTTAGGTGCACTATTGCACCTTGCTTTGCATAAAGCTTAAAAAGCTCTTAGCCGAATTTTGCTACTTTGCGCGCATTACCTACGTTTTCATAATAATTAAAGCTCAGGTACTTGTTGGTACATGCTTGGATGCATGGCTCTGTGTGTGTTTGTGTGAAAGCGTGAGTATGTGTGTGTATGAATGTATGTGTTTTTGTGCATGTTTGTAAGCACTGTTGATGGTATTTGTGTTAATATAATCCCACTTAAGAGTAGAGTGTATGCCTTTTAAGAAATACGTGTTAATAGCAAGGTAGGTGCCTTAAGGTATACTTTGCATTGAGTATGCTTTGTTGCTTTCTATTTAAGCATAATAACTTTGAAAGCACACAATTTTAAGATAACTACATATGGAAGATATATATTTTGAGGACGTGCTTGGAGTTCAACAGTGATGAATTGTTTTAGGTTAATAGGAATCCTTTAATAAGCTGCACTCGAATGTGACACAGGAGTTAAGCCTTCACATATTTCAAGTACATATTACTAGAATCATTAGAGAGGTTGGTAATAAATATTAGACTGTGATAATTGTAAAAGTGCCAGTTGAAGAGCCACTAAAAAATTGCAGCCATAACGAGAGAGTTTTAACCAATATTTTACCGAAGCTGTTTACATAAAAATGCGTTGGAAGAACGTAAAAAATGCATAAATATCAAAATATTTCAACATGTTTCATTTGTATGTGCATTGCTTTATTTATTAATTATAATATTAACAAGTTTCTAAGTTCAACTTTGCACTGATAACTTAAATCAAATTTCTTATGTCATAATTTTTAGAGCTAGAATTAGAGTTAGAGTTAGAGTAAGAGTTAGATTTAGAGTTAGAGTTAGAGTTAGAGTTAGAGTTAGAGTTAGAGTTAGAGTTAGAGTTAGAGTTAGAGTTAGAGTTAGAGTTAGAGTTAGAGTTAGAGTTAGAGTTAGAGTTAGAGTTAGAGTTAGAGTTAGAGTTAGAGTTAGAGTTAGAGTTAGAGTTAGAGTTAGAGTTCGAGTTAGAGTTAGAGTTAGAGTTAGAGTTAGAGTTAGAGTTAGAGTTAGAGTTAGAGTTAGAGTTAGAGTTAGAGTTAGAGTTAGAGTTAGAGTTAGAGTTAGAGTTAGAGTTAGAGTTAGAGTTAGAGTTAGAGTTAGAGTTAGAGTTAGAGTTAGAGTTAGAGTTAGAGTTAGAGTTAGAGTTAGAGTTGGAGTTAGAGTTAGAGTTAGAGTCAGAGTTAGAGTAAGAGTAAGAGTTAGAGTTAGAGTTAGAGTTGGAGTTAGAGTTAGAGTTAGAGTTAGAGTTAGAGTTAGAGTTAGAGTTAGAGTTAGTGTTAGAGTTAGAGTTAGAGTTAGAGTTAGAGTTAGAGTTAGAGTTAGAGTTAGAGTTAGAGTTAGAGTTAGAGTTAGAGTTAGAGTTAGAGTTAGAGTTAGAGTTAGAGTTAGAGTTAGAGTTGGAGTTAGAGTTAGAGTTAGAGTCAGAGTTAGAGTAAGAGTAAGAGTTAGAGTTAGAGTTAGAGTTAGAGTTGGAGTTAGAGTTAGAGTTAGAGTTAGAGTTAGAGTTAGAGTTAGAGTTAGAGTTAGAGTTAGAGTTAGTGTTAGAGTTAGAGTTAGAGTTAGAGTTAGAGTTAGAGTTAGAGTTAGAGTTAGAGTTAGAGTTAGAGTTAGAGTTAGAGTTAGAGTTAGAGTTAGAGTTAGAGTTAGAGTTAGAGTTAGAGTTAGAGTTAGAGTTAGAGTTAGAGTTAGAGTTAGAGTTAGAGTTAGAGTTAGAGTTAGAGTTAGAGTTAGAGTTAGAGTTAGAGTTAGAGTTAGAGTTAGAGTTAGAGTTAGAGTTAGAGTTAGAGTTAGAGTTAGAGTTAGAGTTAGAGTTAGAGTTAGAGTTAGAGTTAGAGTTAGAGTTAGAGTTAGAGTTAGAGTTAGAGTTAGAGTTAGAGTTAGAGTTAGAGTTAGAGTTAGAGTTAGAGTTAGAGTTAGAGTTAGAGTTAGAGTTAGAGTTAGAGTTAGAGTTAGAGTTAGAGTTAGAGTTAGAGTTAGAGTTAGAGTTAGAGTTAGAGTTAGAGTTAGAGTTAGAGTTAGAGTTAGAGTTAGAGTTAGAGTTAGAGTTAGAGTTAGAGTTAGAGTTAGAGTTAGAGTTAGAGTTAGTGTTAGAGTTAGAGTTAGAGTTAGAGTTAGAGTTAGAGTTAGAGTTAGAGTTAGAGTTAGAGTTAGAGTTAGAGTTAGAGTTAGAGTTAGAGTTAGAGTTAGAGTTAGAGTTAGAGTTAGAGTTAGAGTTAGAGTTAGAGCTAGAGCTAGAGTTAGAGTTAGAGTTAGAGTTAGAGTTAAAGTTAGAGTTAGAGTTAGAGTTAGAGTTAGAGTTAGAGTTAGAGCTAGAGTTAGAGTTATTCTCGGTTCTCTAAGAACAGTTATACTGATAACGTACTTTCCAATTCCCCATTTGGGATAGGCTTTAACTTTCCGTTCCCTACCAGAGAGAATTGAGACAGTTTACTACAGCTAAAATAATATTGCCCTTCAAATTTTTGACGACGGCTAAAAACTCGATGACAAGTTCAGAGGACATATCGCTCATTTACTAAAAGAGTGTCATATTTCAAAAAACGCGATTTTGCAGAAAACGCGTTTGAAGTTTTTAATTGACTCCCATCTTGTACTGCATCCCAACGGCACTTTATCTTCTCACGCAGAGAGTATATAAGTAATGAGTGTGAAATTTTTACACAATATAAAGCATGACATTACGAATAATTCTGCATCAATAATTCGAAAATTACGTTTTTTGAGTTATGACAGTCTTTTAGTAAATGAGCGATATATATTCCACGAATCTAGATATAAAGACCTCTTTTAGACTTTCAGCTCTGAAAGGAGTGTTCCTAACATCATCAGCAGCCCTAAAATGGGGATGGTCTCTTAAAGAGACGGCTGATAAGTTTGACACTTACCTGGTCTGGAGCCGGGATATAAGGATTTTTATTGACATACATCGCTAGGTAAGGCATGACGAAGACGCTAATGTCTGACATGAAAAGGCTTACAAGCTGCCCCTTAAACATAATGCTATATATACTAGGTGGAAGCATATTACTACCTGCAACATTTTACACCCGATATTAAAATATTATCTCTTAGAGAAGAGATTTTGCCACTATTGTAGAAGTTATTACTGGACATTGTCCTATAGGCTGTCATGTTATCAGAACATGGGTTGTTCATGCAAATTACATCTTTAGTAGCTACAGGGTTGAGAAGGAGGAGTCGGTATCGCATCACTTCTACTCATGCCCAGCTCTCTCCCGCAGAATACTGAAGTATTGTGGATGCTTTGATCGAAAAAGTAGACTTCAAGAGGCAGTAAACAGCACTGATTTGAAAATTTTTTCAAATGCGTGAATTAATTATAAAAATTTACAAAAAAATAATGAGATAACTTAACTTTCAACCTTTCAAATACCGTCTCAAATCTACACTCATGCTGTGGAATTTAAGTTGTTGGAAATTCCAATAGTTTGAAATTTGCCAACGCTTTAAATATGCATGCCAATAACTGCTGCAATCCTTTTGGCATGAAAATGTCAATCAAAAGCTCATTTCGTCATATATGCAGTCTATAATTTTCGTTGAGCTGCTGTTGCTACACAAATTAAAGAGCTTTTAATTACAGTCAGCTTTGAAGCATTCATTCATGTTCATTCGTTGGGCTGACATTGCGTTGAGACAGCATTTAATTACATAAATGAAAACGCTTTTAATCCTGCTCAATGTCACGTTACAATGACAAACAAAGGACGAATTAACTGACAATCATTGTCGTGCCATCCTCTACTGGCGAAATGTTGCTATCGCATTTATGCACTTGAAATTAAAGTGAAGTGAAGGTCTGAGCGTGTGAGTTGTTTGTGTGTCTGAGTTTGTATTTGATTGTAAAGTAGCATCAGAACAAATTTAAAAAAATATCCAATTTTTAAACTGTAACTATTCGACGGACAGGATTTTAATTCACACTGCTGTACTTGAGTGAAGAAAGCTTAAGAGCGACATGGTGAAATACACATTTGAGCTTAAATTTTTATGCAAATACGAGTATTATACAATTTGGGCAATATTTAAGATATTGCAATTTTTTTTTTTTTACAAAACCAAAGCTAAGGGTTTGACATTTCTCAGCACAAGACCGTTCAATACTATGAACGTACTTTGTCATCTAAAAAGTTCTATTCGACATAGCTTTTCATCTGAACATTAGCATACTTTTAGGCAATTCTCAAATTGAGTTTTGATAAACTCGGAAAAAAAAATTGAGTTCAGTTGAGTTTCATCCTGCATAATTGTACAGAGAACTCACGAGTTTATTTTGAGTTCAATGACAAAACTCAACTCTGTACTGGAAACTCAAACTAAACTCTCTGTGTGTAGACACAGCATGAGAGAGTTGAGAGAAAATTATATATTTTGTGAGTTAACAGAGAGAGAATTTAATAGAGCAGGTGGTTGTGCTTTTTTTATACACAAATGCACTCCACACTTGTATCTTCAATTGAATATGAGAGAAGTAATTTTTTTATTGTTAAACTTATAAAATTTGGGTTTTGCTTTTATGTTGTCAATAATATTGGCTGAGTTTAATATGAATTTACTTAACACAAATTCAGAGACAATCAACTATATAAACATGATTTACAGTAATTGGTTCTTCTGCTTGAAAAGTTCAAATGATGCTCACGCGCAAGGGAAATGTTGCTGAAATAACTATTGATCACGTGATCTCAGATACTTTTTACTTCGCTCACTCTTTTTCTTCTGACAAGCGTAGAGTATTATGTCTATGACAGCTGTCAAAAAAATGGTGAATTTTAGTCATGGAGAAATTCACGGTCTAGCAACTCGTACAAATTGTGTAAATTCACTATAAAAATAGTGAACATTTTGCGGAGATGGTTCGCTAAGCCCGCAAACTTCTCCAAGAAGTTCCTATGCACCCACAACGGTGCACTGATTGGTGTGAATTTTGGGCTGAGGTGTCAATGGGCCATCCTTCTTCGAAAATGCAGCTGGAACCGCAGTTTCTGTGAATGTTGCCCACGATCGCGCCAGGCTGACCAACTCCTTTTGGCCTGAAATTGCTTATGTGGATCTTGACCTGTCGCACTGTCAAAGATACAATGTACTTATTGCAAATGAAATTCGAAGGGAAGACGCCAAGGTGATGTCAGTTGGCTACCGAGAATATGCGATTTAACGCCGTTGAAGTTCTTTCTTAGGAGTCTTCTCAAAGAAGCCAATAAGCTTCGAAAGATTCGGGAGCTGAAACAGAAAATTCAACTGACCATTGCAGCAATTGATCCAAAATTGTGCCAGAATGTCATAGAAAATTTTATGAAAAGGGCACGCGTGTGCAAGCAAGGTGGAGGTGGCTATTTGAGCGGTAATATATGCCATCAATAACATCCATGTTTCAACTTTATAATTCAATAAAAACTCATAGACAATGGTACAAAGCAGTGCGTTACATTGAAAAATTAAAATATCAGTGACACCCTTTACCAATCCTCTTATCTTTGTGCAAATCCTTATTCTAATTTTTATTTTTATTCAAATTCTTACTCTCATCCCTTTTCTAATCCTTGTACTTTCGATTTTTGCTTTAATTTTTATTTTTTTCTATTTTGATTTTGATTTTGATTTTAATTTTGACATTGATTTTGATTCTGATTCTGATTTTGATTTTGATTTTGATTTTAATTTTAATTTTAATTTTGATTTTGATTTTGATTTTTTATTTTGATTTTGATTTTGATTTTGATTTTGATTTTGATTTTGATTTTGATTTTGATTTTGATTTTGATTTTGATTTTGATTTTGATTTTGATTTTGATTTTGATTTTGATTTTGATTTTGATTTTGATTTTAATTCTGATTTGATTTTGATTTTGATTTTGATTTTGATTTTGATTTTGATCTTAATTTTGATTTTGATTTTGATTTTGATTTTGATTTTAATTTTGATTTGGATTCTGATTTTGATTTTGATTTTGATTTTGATTTTGATTGTAATTTTGATTTTGATTTTGATTTTGATTTTGATTTTGATTTTGATTTTGATTTTGATTTTGATTTTGATTTTGATTTTGATTTTGATTTTGATTTTGATTTTGATTTTGATTTTGATTTTGATTTTGATTTTGATTTTGATTTTGATTTTGATTTTGATTTTCATTTTGATTTTCATTTTGATTTCGATTTTGATTTTGATTTTGATTTTGATTTTGATTTTGATTTGATTTTGATTTTGATTTTGATTTTGATTTTGATTTTGATTTTGATTTTGATTTTGATTTTTATTTTGATTTTGATTTTTTATTTTGATTTTGATTTTGATTTTGATTTTGATTTTGATATTGATTTTGATTTTGATTTTGATTTTGATTTTGATTTTGATTTTGATTTTGATATTGATTTTGATTTTGATTTTGATTTTGATTTTTATTTTGATTTTGATTTTTTATTTTGATTTTGATTTTGATTTTGATTTTGATATTGATTTTGATTTTGATTTTGATTTTGATTTTGATTTTGATTTTGATTTTGATTTTGATTTTGATATTGATTTTGATTTTGATTTTGATTTTGATTTTGATTTTGATTTTGATTTTGATTTTGATTTTGATTTTGATTTTGATTTTGATTTTGATTTTGATTTTGATTTTGATTTTGATTTTGATTTTGATTTTGATTTTGATTTTGATTTTGATTTTGATTTTGATTTTGATTTTGATTTTGATTTTGATTTTGATTTTGATTTTGATTTTGATTTTGATTTTGATTTTGATTTTGATTTTGATTTTGATTTTGATTTTGATATTGATTTTGATTTTGATATTGATTTTGATTATGATTTTATTTTTTAAATATGCGTAGAATATTTTAAGATTGTTGAAGAGTTGCAAAAAACATGGATTTTAATCTAAGCCAAGAAAGTAGCAGTAGCGAGTATGTACCTTTATTTTAACAATTCTGAACTAATCGTCCCCAAACAAACAAATTTGTCTGCTAGAACTACAACTGTTGAGTTGTTTTTTCTTTTTTTTTTTTTTTGTTTAATTCATAAATTGTATCTGTTCCAAAAGGACAACGAAGTTTAATATATTTTATTTGTAGGCGATTAAGTACCGGGAGGTACTTTGCAAATTTTATGACTTTTGAATCGGTTATACAAAGACATGATTCTATGTTACTCAAGATTTTGTTTTTTTTAGGTTTCGCATCTTTACTTAACCTGTGAGAATAATACCTTTTGGTATCAAGGTATCAAAAACCTCGCAATAGGTTTGTTCTATCATATTCTAAGCGGTATTTATATTTAAAAAAATACTATAATTTTTCAAATGCCCAGTTACATAATATATAAGTACAGTACGAAATGATTGATCAAAATATAATTTTTACTCACATATGAGCAAAAAAAAAAAACAAAACACTCACTAAAATAATTAAAAACCAATTCAAATTCTTCAATCTGAAAAATTTATCATGCATATAAATCAATTAAATTTTCTGAGCGGATTGTTTGTATAATTGATGTGATCCACGTGACCAATGATAAAAAATTAAGAAAAAAATTAATATTTTCGCACACACTGTGCAAAGCAAATATTATCGTTATAAGTTTTAGTTTTTCCAAATGAAAAATATTTGTAATTTTAAATAAAATATATGTAACTAAAATGGAAAATAAAAATGGAAACCACGCGCCACACTACAACAACATAGACCATACGCTCGAGTGAATTTTTGAAATTTCTCTCAAACAAACAGCTACACGTGTAAAACACTTCAACACTCACACCATTCAACACATCCATCCATGTTTTATGGATTGTTGGAAGTAAAAAAAAAACATATTTTATGTTTTTTTCTACCAATTTATGTTAGCTATAAAAGTTTTTGGAAATCCAATTACAACGTTTATTCGATCGGCAGCAATTGTTATGACAATAATAACAATTTGAAAAAAGGAAATAAAAAACAAAACACGGCAATATGTTGAGCCGCTGGTTGAAGCCCAAACAATTTTTTCTGTTTTTTTTTTTTTTTTTTTTTTTTTTTTCGAAAGTAGTGGCGGCTGTTGATGGCGGTCCAGCAGGTAGTTGTTGCCCATGTTTTTGTTAGTATCTACGTCATTTTTAATTTTTGTATTTTTTCAAGCGCAAATTTTGATTGCATACTTTTTAGCTCCAACGCAGGTGTAACAAGTTGTGAAGTAGCAGAAGGTGCAAAAACATTGTGGCAAAAGTTGTTGACAATGTTTTATTTGAGGCATTTGTCATTCGTATATGTTTTCGGAGCGGGGGGATGTAGGGAGCTCTGTTGAAGGGGGTTGATGTTGTTGAAAATTTATACTTGGCTGCTTCAAACTTTCAATCTTGAATGTCTTCAAATTAAATGTGAATTGAGTAGGAATACATCTGAGATTTTTTGCTGTTGATGTTGATGTTGATATTGATGTTGATGTTGATGTTGATGTTGATGTTGATGTTGATGTTGATGTTGATGTTGATGTTGATGTTGATGTTGATGATGATGTGTATTTTGATGTTGATGTTGATGTTGATGTTGATGTTGATGTTGATGTTGATCTTGATGTTGATGTTGATCTTGATGTTGATGTTGATGTTGATGTTGACTTTAACCCGCTAAATATCTCCTCAGTCGAAACGGTTGGATCCTCCAGGAACCACCGTTAGGTATTTCATCTGGAGGCCGTCAGAGCATTACTTACTCAAACGTCAGTTATTGATCATCAGATCGTCGGTCCGGTTGTCCGTCATCCGTAAAGAAGGGACTGCCGTTGCGCCTGCGTTGCGTAGGTTCGTGCGCTCGTTGTGTCGCACCCGTTCAATTCGGCGAAGCTCAATCATAATTTTTGCAGCTGCTGCCTGCAACGCTTCCCATTTCTGCAGTGTGTCGCACATGTGATCCACAATATTCCCTAAGGTTGGAACCACACCAAAAGCTTCCATCATGATAATGGTCATCAATGATGTTGATGTTGATGTTGATGATAATGTTGATGTTGATATTGATGATGTTGATGTTGATGTTGATGTTGATGTTGATGTTGATGTTGATGTTGATGTTGATATTGCTGTTGATGTTGATGTTGATGTTGATATTGATGTTGATGTTGATGTTGATGTTGATGTTGATGTTGATGTTGATGTTGATGTTGATGTTGATGTTGATGTTGATGTTGATGTTGATGTTGATGTTGATGTTGATGTTGATGTTGATGTTGATGTTGATGTTGATGTTGATGTTGATGTTGATGTTGATGTTGATGTTGATGTTGATGTTGATGTTGATGTTGATGTTGATGTTGATGTTGATGTTGATGTTGATGTTGATGTTGATGTTGATATTGATGATGTTGATGTTGATGTTGATGTTGATGTTGATGTTGATGTTGATGTTGATGTTGATGTTGATGTTGATGTTGATGTTGATGTTGATATTGCTGTTGATGTTGATGTTGATATTGATGTTGATGTTGATGTTGATGTTGATGTTGATGTTGATGTTGATGTTGATGTTGATGTTGATATTGATGTTGATGTTGATGTTGATGTTGATGTTGATGTTGATGTTGATGTTGATGTTGATGTTGATGTTGATGTTGATGTTGATGTTGATGTTGATGTTGATGTTGATGTTGATGTTGATGTTGATGTTGATGTTGATGTTGATGTTGATGTTGATGTTGATATTGATGATGTTGATGTTGATGTTGATGTTGATGTTGATGTTGATGTTGATGTTGATGTTGATGTTGATGTTGATGTTGATGTTGATGTTGATGTTGATGTTGATGTTGATGTTGATGTTGATGTTGATGTTGATGTTGATGTTGATGTTGATGTTGATGTTGATGTTGATGTTGATGTTGATGTTGATGTTGATGTTGATGTTGATGTTGATGTTGATGTTGATGTTGATGTTGATGTTGATGTTGATGTTGATGTTGATGTTGATGATTATGTTGATGTTGATGTTGATGTTGATGTTGATGTTGATATTGATGTTGATGTTGATGTTGATGTTGATGTTGATGTTGATGTTGATGTTGATGTTAATGTTGATGTTGATGTTGATGTTGATGTTGATGTTGATGTTGATGTTGATGTTGATGTTGATGTTGATGTTGATGTTGATGTTGATGTTGATGTTGATGTTGATGTTGATGTTGATGTTGATGTTGGTGTTGATGTTGATGTTGATGTTGATGTTGATGCTGATGTTGATGTTGATGTTGATGCTGATGTTGATGTTGGTGTTGATGTTGATGTTGATGTTGATGTTGAAATTGATGTTGATGTTGATGTTAATGTTGATGTTGATGTTGATGTTGATGTTGATGTTGATGTTGATGTTAATGTTGATGTTGATGTTGATGTTGATGTTGAAATTGATCTTGATCTTGATCTTGATCTTGATCTTGATGTTGATGTTGATGTTGATATTGATATTGATGTTGATGTTGATGTTGATGTTGATGTTGATGTTGATGTTGATGTTGATGTTGATGTTGATGTTGATGTTGATGTTGATATTGATGTTGTTTGTTTTTTTTTTGTTAGACTAAACCAACGCTCAGGGGATGCCCCTTATAAATGCGTAAGCATTGAGTTGATTCGTAAGAAGGGTGATAGTTTAGTTGGAGGGAAGAAAGATTGAGTAGTGTCGGTGAAGATTTGTTGTGAACCTACACAGCTGGAAGCCATCGGGGAACATACTCGCAGGGAGATTATTCCACAATCTTACTGTGCAACCGAAAAACCAATTATCTCTGTAATGCCATCTTCTATTGGACATCAAGGCAATGGTATAGGGATGGGCTTGGAGTGCTGACCGAGTGGACCTAGGATATACTCGAGCTGGTGATGTCAGGTCTTGTAGTACCTCCCTTGAACACTTCCCATGGTAATACCTATATAAAAGGCTAAGGCACCCAACATTCCGTCGATGTCCAAGAGAGTTGAGAGAAGATGAAATATTTTCATCCCCTATCAAATATATCGCACGTCGTTAAATTCGGTCCAGAAGCTCCAAATAGGACCTTGAAGCCCCTGCCCAAATGTGTGAATTACACTCCATTTTCGGCCTGATGTATGAAGTGTAGATCATGCGGAGATCAGATGGGGTAAAATATCTTTTGCACCGTTTTAGGAAACCTAGGCACTTGGCCGCTTCTTTCGACTCATCGAAAATATGATCATTCCAACCTTCGTTCAGAAGGTTCTTCAGATTCGATCAGATCTTATCGATATGCCCAGAACGTCAAGAGCATCTGACTCCACAAGATTCACATCGTTCATTTTAAGGGGAGCTAAGGGGCAATTCATTCGTTTGTGGGTTATCAGACAACACTGGGTCTTGCTTGCATTAAACTTAACACTATTAGCACGACCCCACTCAGAGATTTTTCTTAAGTCGTTAAGAAGTGTGACATTCATATTTTGCCTCTTTCTCTCAATCTCCAAAGAGCTCGGGCGTTTTTTGAGCGAATATGAATGACAAATGCTGCTGTCATCCGCAAAAGAATGAATTGGGTTTTGAGTCAACGACGGAAGGTCGTTGATAAAAGTTGGAGATAGGACTGAACCCTGCGGTACTCTTGCATTGATGGTGTGCTCTCTGGACGAAACGCCGTCAACAACGACACGGATAGATCTGCCATTAAGAAAGCACGAAATCCATCAAGCAAATGTACTACCGACACCATATGCAACAACTCTACTCTCACCGAATAAATGAACGCATTGGTTCCATTTCTCTGTGAGGAAAGCCATAAGGTCACCAGTAGAGCGAGCCCTTCGGAAACCATATTGGCGATCACTGAGAAGTTCGTTGCGATCCAGATAGTTCATCAGGTGGAAGTTTATTGCACTTTCCATGACCTTGGAAATGTTATTAACAATAACATTAACATTAACATTAACATTAACATTAACATTAACATTAACATTAACATTAACATTAACATTAACATTAACATTAACATTAACATTAACATTAACATTAACATTAACATTAACATTAACATTAACATTAACATTAACATTAACATTAACATTAACATTAACATTAACATTAACATTAACATTAACATTAACATTAACATTAACATTAACATTAACATTAACATTAACATTAACATTAAAATTAACATCAACATTAACATTAACATTAACATTAACATTAACATTAACATTAACATTAACATTAACATTAACATTAACATTAACATTAACATTAACATTAACAGTAACATTCACATTAACATTAACATTAACATTAACATTAACATTAACATTAACATTCACATTAACATAAACATAAACATAAACATTAACATTAACATAAACATTAACATTAACATTAACATTAACGTTAACATTAACATTAACACTAACATTAACATTTACATTAACATTAACATTAACATTAACATTAACATTAACATTAACATTAACGTTAACATTAAAATTAACATTAACATTAACATTAACACTAACATTAGCATTAACTTTAACATTAACATTAACATTAACATTAACATTAACATTAACATTAACATTAACATTAACATTAACATTAACATTAACATTAACATTAACATTAACATTAACATTAACATTAACATTAACATTAACATTAACATTAACATTAACATTAACATTAACATTAACATTAACATTAACATTAACATTAACATTAACATTAACATTAACATTAACATTAACATTAACATTAACATTAACATTAACATTAACATTAACATTAACATTAACATTAACATTAACATTAACATTAACATTAACATTAACATTAACATTAACATTAACATTAACATTAACATTAACATTAACATTAACATTAACATTAACATTAACATTAACATTAACATTAACATTAACATTAACATTAACATTAACATTAACATTAACATTAACATTAACATTAACATTAACATTAACATTAACATTAACATTAACATTAACATTAACATTAACATTAACATTAACATTAACATTAACATTAACATTAACATTAACATTAACATTAACATTAACATTAACATTAACATTAACATTAACATTAACATTAACATTAACATTAACATTAACATTAACATTAACATTAACATTAACATTAACATTAACATTAACATTAACATTAACATTAACATTAACATTAACATTAACATTAACATTAACATTAACATTAACATTAACATTAACATTAACATTAACATTAACATTAACATTAACATTAACATTAACATTAACATTGACATTAACATTAACATTAACATTAACATTAACATTAACATTAACATTAACATTAACATTAACATTAACATTAACATTAACATTAACATTAACATTAACATTAACATTAACATTAACATTAACATTAACATTAACATTAACATTAACATTAACATTAACATTAACATTATTATTAACATTAACATTAGCATTAACATTAACATAAACATTAACATTAACATTAACATCAACATTAACATTAGCATTAACATTAACAGTAACATTAACATTAATATTAACATTAACATTAACATTAACATTAACATTAACATTAACATTAACATTAACATTAACATTAACATTAACATTAACATTAACATTAACATTAACATTAACATTAACATTAACATTATATTACATTTACACTACATAATTTTACATTTACATTTACTCTAATTTAATAATAATTGTACTAATGTTAAATGTTATAAGAAATTGGAAATAATTGAATAGCCATCAAGAAATCATAAAATCAAATTTTGAAAATTCGTCTGCTGCCTTATTTTTCACTCAAATAAGTCCCATGCATAATAACGAAACTTCAAATTTCACGAAATTCACTAATCGAATAATTTAACATCCTAAAAGTATACTTTACTCTGCCACAGAGTTATTTGTATGCATAACGCGAACTTTGGGAATTTCAATAGGTTTTTCTTTTTTCAATTCTGCTAAAATATGAAAAACGCGCAAAACTTTTAACAAAAAAAAAAAAAACAACCCTTGTAATAACATCCAAAAGTTTTTCGAAGCTTTTTGCAGCGATGTTGCGTTTTACTTTTTTATATTTTGCAATCTTTTTACCCTCGCTTGCGCACGTTTTTCGACCGACTAAATGCAGTTAATAAACTTTTTAATAACTAATCTTGAAGAATGTGAAACATGAAATTCGAAAATATATAACACGCTGTTGTGCACCTAAAAGTAGATGTTTTAAATATGCAAGCGACTTTTGGGGTGCTTTTGCTTCTTAATTTTGAACATTTGGTGATTGAGCCGAGAAAGTAGCTTAAAAGTTTTGGCTCTATATAACGTGGAAGAAAACAAATTGAAAAAGAATTGAGCTAGCATCAGCTTAAATATTTTCATCCTTAAATGTAACATCAATTTAGGTATAGCTTCCTTTAATGTGCCTAAGATTTGGCTCCGACATATCGGAAAAGATGCCTTTTGAATTATGAACCTACTCCTTACACTTTAGAAAATAAAAAAATTAGCTAATAAAAAGCGCAATAAAGACGTCTAGGAATGTCGGATATCCTTGCTGAGCACAAAGTGCCTGGCTGCTTGAAAGCATTGCAATTTATTGCTGCCAACAACAGCAACAACCACAAACAACACAATAACAACAAGAAATAAGTTAATACTTTCAACTCTGCGGTTGGTATTTATTATCTACTCATTGTTATTGTCAGTTTCTTCAGCAGCATCCTTCAGCAAATCCTTGACTCAGTAACAGCAGCTATATGCTTCTGTTTTTCTTTTCTCTTCTTCTCTTAAGTAATAATAAATTTTCTGAAAAATTAATGTGATTTTCAATTGATTACTCAATCTGTTGGATGTTGCCAGATGTTTCGCCATGTGCAGATTTCCTAAAATAGAGACATCAAAGTGAAGTAAAATTATTTTATTTTTATTTTATGCATTTTTAAATAAAAGCTAGCGATTTATTGACTGTGATGGAATGCTTTGCGAAAATGCATGTATTAAATAATTGAAAATTATTTTCAGCCAGTCAGAACGAACACCTGCAGGTTAGATCTGAAGGTATCGCAGAGGCAGCGAATAAATTTTAATGCATATTTATTGTTTAGGAAAATGAAGCAAGCGAGCGTTCATCTTCAAATGGAATTAATATAATTTAAAATCCTTTTTCCGAAAGGATGTGTGGTGCTCAAAATACACTTAAGCATGTGATCTCACAATCACACACATATAAAATACACTTACACTTTATACACTTGTTTTTAAAATTTAATTAAAAATAAGTTATCAAAAAATTGTTATCAAAAAACTATCAAAAAATATTTTGATTAGTTATAAAAATACGATTCAAATTGTTACCTAAAAAATGTTATCTTAAAAATATAAAATTTTGTTCAAAGAAAATAAAAATATATATTAATACAAAATATAAATGATGTGTGAATCACTACAACTAAATCCGTGAACAACCACAACTAAATACGTGAACAACCACAACTACGAGAGCAGAAATCATTTATTCAAAATTTTATAAAATTTTATACATATTTCTTTTTTTTTTCTATTTGACATTTTGTTAAAATTTTTTTCACAGGTTGCTTTTCAATTTAGTTTATCACGAGGCACACAACGTAGCTTCTGAAACGTACGTAAGAATATAGGGTCGGAAGAAATCTAGATTCTCACATACGTAGGCACTCCACTGCACTAGGGTAACACATTTGAGGAACACACTTACACTATGTCACACAATACAACAAACTAAAAGACTCTATTATCGCGACGACTGATGATAGACCCGTCACATTAACACGTCGTCTTTTCGTATTTGATCCGTCAAATAAATTAAATTTTCTTATTGACAGCGGAGCGGAAGTATCGGTACTTCCAGCCTCAAAATTCAAAATTAATAGACAGAAATCTGATTTGACACTTCAAGCTGCTAATGGCACAGCAATATCTACATTCGGAAAAAAATTATTAACTTTAGACTTAAATGACGCCATTACCATTTACATTTATTATAGCAGACATTTCTAAACCAATTATTGGTGCAGATTTTTTAACTAAATATGGACTTCTTGTTGATCTCAAATATAAACGTCTCATCGACCCATTAACGAATTTATCAGTTAACACAATAACGGCATACACTGAAACAACATTGCCAAAATTATTTTTACTAGATAACAAGTATACACAGTTACTCAAACAATTTCCTTCACTAGTAACAGAACCCGACTATACTACACCGGTAAAACATCAAACAGTTCATCACATAGTGACAGAAGGACAGTTACCATTCACGAAACCACGACGTCTAGACTTGTCCAGAGCGAAAATAGCTAAACAAGAATTCGATTTCTTAGTTAAATCTGGCATTTGTAGACCATCGAAATCAATGACATCTTCTCCGCTACACCTCGTTCCGAAACGCGAACCAAACGACTGGAGACCATGCGGTGACTACAGACGCATCAATGCAATTACAGTACCTGACCGCTACCCATTACCACATATACACGATTTTTCAAATAATTTACACAACACAAACATTTATTCGAAACTGGACTTGGTCAGAGCATATCACCAAATAGCTATAACTCCAGAAGACGTACACAAGACAGCTATCACGACACCATTTGGAATGTTCGAATTTCTCCGAATGCCTTTCGGTTTGAGAAACTCAGCACAAACATTCCAACGGTTCATGCATGAAGTCCTTTACGGACTAGATTTCATTTTCGTCTACTTAGATGACATTTTGATAGCAAGCGAGACAGAAACAGAACACATGAAACATTTGACACAAGTTTTCGAACGACTCGACAAATATGGTTTGAACATTAAACCAAACAAATGCGTTTTCGGAGTTGAAAACATCAATTTTCTGAGCTACAATATTTCAAGACATGGCATACGGCCATCGGAGGAACGAATACAATGTATAAGAGACTATCCACAACCAAATACCGTCAAACAAATGCAAAAATTTATCGGCATGACTAACTATTATCACAGGTGCATTCCTAAATTAGCGCACATGCTAGGCCCAATATACGAAATGGTCACAACAGCTTCAAAAACAAAAAACAAACTTTTAACATGGACAAACACAACCTCGGATGCATTCAAAGCAATTAAAGATAGTTTTGCTACGCAAACACTACTTAACTATGTTAATAGTAAAGCAGAACTATCGATTGCTGTAGATGCATCAAATACAGCAGTAGGTGGAGTATTACAACAGAAATACAACAATAAATTAGAACCACTAGCATTCTTTTCCAAAAAACTAACTTCCACAGAATCTATATACAGCACATTCGATAGGGAACTTTTAGCTATATTCTTAACAATCAAACATTTTAGACACTACCTCGAAGGTAATATTTTTACAGTATACACAGATCATAAACCACTAACAAATGCACTCAATTCTAAAACAGAGAGAAGCCCAAGACAAACACGACACCTAGAATACATAGCACAATTCACTAACACGATACTACACGTCAAAGACACAGATAATTCAGTAGCAGATGCATTATCAAGATGCGAGGTAGAAGAACTCAAAACACCCGATCTTAATCTCAAACTATTACATTGCGAACAAAACACAGATACAGAACTCAAAGACATATTAGATCAAACGTTATACAAATTTGAACAAATCAAAATTCCATTCATGAACATTGAAATTTGGTGCGAGCACTCCACAGATAACACACGCCCATATATTCCACAATCTTTACGTAAGACAATTTTTGACCAAATACACAATATTTCACATCCAGGGACAAGAGGTACCCGACGACTTATAACAGAACGATATTTTTGGCCAAACATGAATTTAGAAATTAATAAATGGACTCAAGAATGTATTAGTTGTCAGAAAGCTAAAGTACACCGACATACAAAGACATTACCACACAAGATACACATTCCACACGGCCGTTTCGAACACATCCACATTGACATTGTTGGTCCCTTACCAATATCGAACGGATATAAATATCTTCTAACCGCGATTGACCGAAATACACGTTGGCCTGAAGCCTACCCACTCAAGAACATAGAGACCACAACAATAATCGACACATTCCATAGAGAATTCATTTCACGATTTGGCGTGCCAATTGAAATCATTTCTGACCGAGGACCACAGTTCACGTCTAACACATTTAAACAATTTATTAAAGACATTAGTTTTCACCACATTTTTACTTCATCGTACCATCCACAATCAAACCGGATGATCGAAAGATTTCACAGACAGTTAAAAGCGTCAATAATGGCTAGTAATAACCAAACTAATTGGTACACAGAGATTCCTCAGATTCTTTTGGGTATAAGATCCACAGTCAAGGAAGACATCAAAGCGTCCCCGGCTGAAATGGTTTTCGGTCAAAATTTAAAGCTACCTAGACAATTAGTAGTTCAGAATTACCAATCTTTTAATGCATCAGAAACATTAGCGAAACTCAAACAAAACGTTCAAAATAACGATTCAAACATTTCACATCATAATACAAATGCTGGTCAATACTTACCACAAGCCTTGAAGAGTTGTAAATACGTATTCGTACGAAATGACACAATACGACGTCCACTACAGAATCCATACGAAGGACCGTTCAAAGTATTCGACAGAACACACAAAAATTTTACAATTCTTAAAAATAATAACACAGTTACAGTTCACATCGACAGAGTCAAACCGACATTCATGGACAGAGACGCTACAGAGACGCTATCCTCCTCACACAGACCCACAAAAAAAAAGGTACATTTTAATCTCTTGGCCAACTCAATTAAATTCTATGGGGGGGAATAATGTGGTGCTCTCACAATCACACACATATAAAATACACTTACACTTTATACACTTGTTTTTAAAATTTAATTAAAAATAAGTTATCAAAAAATTGTTATCAAAAAACTATCAAAAAATATTTTGATTAGTTATAAAAATACGATTCAAATTGTTACCTAAAAAATGTTATCTTAAAAATATAAAATTTTGTTCAAAGAAAATAAAAATATATATTAATACAAAATATAAATGATCTGTGAATCACTACAACTAAATCCGTGAACAACCACAACTAAATACGTGAACAACCACAGATGAATAAAATGGTTACACCTTATGTCTTAATTTTTAATCTTGCTTATCATTAATTTCACAAAAAATTCAAAAAATTTTTAGAAAAGCTTTAAAGATGATTCCAATTATATGATAACAATTTTCTATCCATTTTAATTTTCTTGTCAATGGACAAAATAACGACTTTCCATCTTTCCGTCTTCACCATTGCATTGTTTGCTTAAATTTATATTCTGCACTTTCGCTTGCGCAACGCAAGCATCAAAGCAAAATACCTCAAAAGAATGCGCCACAAAGTATGCCATGAAAATTATATGGCATAAAGTTGCATGCTTAACACACATTCTCACACATCTGCACGGTTAGTCTGGCATCCCTTAATTATTTCAAAGTGCAGAGCTGCTGCTGTTGCGGAAACCAGTAATTATGGTGTCACTTGCATTTCCGCTTGATAAGAAAGAAAAACAGAGGGATATAAAGGCAGATTAAGACATATTAAAACAAATTATTTAAATTAATACAACAATTCACAAATTTATTTTTCGATTTCGCTCACATTGTTTTCGTTTTTTTTAACGTAGAATACGTTATACGGGGGTGTTAATCTGGAGCACAAAATTTTGAGAAAATGTTTGTCACTTTCATTATAAGTTTTTAATACTTTATGCATGCATTGAAGAAAATTCAAGTATGGTCGTAACATATTTAATATGTCTTCTTTTGATTTGTATTTAAATAATCATATTGCTACATATAATTTTTTTGATTCTATAAGTAAATCAAAATTTAACTCCTTCAAATTTTGTATTAATTTGCATATGCTTTGTATTTTATGTATTATAACATCATGTGTAAGAGCAGTACGATTATCTGTGTGTTCATCACAGAACCAGTGTGAGAAAGAGAAGTAGTATAATGACCAAGTAGCGAACGATGTGTACATACACAACATTGATAAGCGAAGCAGGGAAACAAAATTGTGCTTACCCAGTTTTCCACGTCTTTAAGACATCCTCAATGTCTTACAGCCTTATTCATAAACACATTTTAGAGGCAGCGTAACTTTAAACGGGCTTTAAACAAGAAAACGTTATTCATAAACATTTTTTGTAGTTGTTTAAGAGCTGCGTAACTTAAACGCCGAAATTGGCGTTTAAAGGTTACGTAAATACAACCATGATTTTTGTTTGTCTTTTCTTTTAATATCAAAGACATGCTCCATATGCGCCGTTTGCAGCATTTTTTATGCGGCGGCCATTGTAAATCCATAGGAATTCTTAATTTTTGTAGAGATTTTTTATAGTTCAGACACAAACCTTACAATCATAAGCAGAAAATGAAAAAATTTTTTTGAATAACAATGTTAGCAAGGTTGCATAGAAGCTGCGTAAAGCCTTAAACAGTGCGTAACTAAACAAGCGTTTAAAGGTTGTTTAAGGAAATCTATTGAATAAGGCTGTTAATGACTAAGGCTTGAGTTTTTTTTTTGTTTTTGTTTTTTTTTTTGCTTTGAATCAAGGATTTCAGGTGTAATACCTATTCAGCCCAGTTTGCCTTGGTTCGAAATGGGGTGATAGGTTATTGGGAATGAAGGTGCAATCAAGTGGAACTTATGTAGAATGTTCGTATCGTGTCTGGAAGTCGTAGAAATATGAGAATTAGAACCTGAGGCAAAAGGTTGCTTTACCTTTTTGATAAAGTCATTTTGTATGGGAGGTAGGCATGGTTTTCATCTGATTTGGTTGCATTTCATACTCAGTGTGTATATTAAATATCAAAGCTCATATGGAAAAATTTCAAGTCCATATACTAATTTTTGTGGAATTCTAATAGATTTAACCGTTTTGATAAAGTCACTTTGTTTGAGAGGTACATAGGTAGGTCCGATTTTATTTTTAGATAAAATCTTAAATATCGAATTTTGAGATGATAGCTTTAAAATTACGGCTGTAATCGTGATCATAGACAAACAGACGGGCAGATAGTCGAACATGGCTAAATTGACTAGGGTGGTGATGCTATTCAAGAATATATATACTTTTCTATGGCTACCACGCCTCTTTATGGGCGTTGCAAACGGGGTGGGGTATACAAATTCGAAAAAAAAAATTTTCAAAGGTTATAGCATTATTTGCACTCCACTAAGAGGAGAAAAATACCCAGAGGCCGAAAAAAAAGGTCATGTTTGTGAATTTTTTTAAGGAAACCTAAGGGATATTTTTAAATGAGGGTTTCTATACCTTAAAATATACAAATTCAAGAGTATGTTTAGTTTTTTTTTATTAAAAAAAATTAATATTAAGGTAGATACAGCATTTTTTGTAGAGCGCTATGAAAAAAGGATGAAATGCAGTGACCAATATTGCTCCTCCTAAATTCATCTGAAACAAAAAAAATTTATAATATTATTAAACTAGATACTTAAAACTCGTACTTGTCATAGTCGATTTTGAAAATTTTGATTTTTCACAAAATGGCGGACTTCCGAACGTAAATTAACGATTTTCGACCAAAAATTCGTCAATATTTTGCCTTTAAAAAATGAAGGAAGCTACGATTTTTTGAGATATCGGCTTGAAATTTTCACCATATATTTTTAAGACTTAAAGCTTTAAGAAATTTTGTACACATATTCTACATATAAATAGCTCTCTAGTGACGTCGCTTTTAAAATTTTTTTATTACTGACAATTTTACAATAACAAATAGGTAAATTTTTTCGCCAAAAATCGTTATTTTGGCTTCGAAATGGTGCCAAAAATTTAAAAATTAAAAAAACTTGACGTCACTGGAGAGATAAAGATATAAACTAAAGAAAGCATTTTGATTTTTTGGTCTCAGAAGATCCAGTGATGCTGTAGGCTGGTCACCGCACATAGACTTTTTTCGAGGCACTTGCGGAGATCTTCAATAAATCCGTTATTTCTCTCTATTTTTTTAAACAATTTTTTTTAAATGTTGTACTTTTATATAATAATATGTAAAATAAATCTACTGATATAGTTTTTTCTAAAAAAATTCATGAAAAAATGTATTTTTAGACGAAACAAACCTTAGCCCCCCCCTTAAGTAATCTTAATTTATTTCTAATTTAAAAGAGTTGGCTGTATTATGGACACACCCGTAGATTTTAACGTGCCGTTGTTTCTTTATATTCCTATTTCATGTCCAACCTCTTGTTTTAATCCATGACAAAATTCTAGACATAATCAAATATACTGTATCCCTTTCCTAGTTTTAGGTGTGGAACGAACCTCCGCTGGTTCTTTTATTTTGCTGGGGTAGGCTCAGCGGGTATCCACGGTTCTTCACAAGAAATTACACAACGTTTATCGTTACAAATCTGTTCTCTTTATTTAACCCTAGAAAGATAATCATATTTGCCATACTGAAAATATGTACATAACATGCGTCGAATCGACGTAGGTTATCTTTCTAGGGTTAATGAGGCCTTTTTCTTAATGATATATATATAAATATATATATATATATATATATATATATATATATATATATATATATATATATATATATTTACCAAATGACTTTAAAAATTGTGTTTTTATTTTTGCGTTTTGCGGTGACCAACATTGTGGTGGCGAACATTGCGGTGAACTGGATCACTCGAAAGAGAAATAGGCGAATAGATTTAGTTAAACGACACCATAAACACCATTAATTTAAAAAGTATGCAAAGTATATTTTATGGTTCGATTTTCAATAAAAATACTGTTGTTTTTTGGCTATAAAATGGCCGTTTTTTATCGAATGAGTCTGCAAAATTTTAAAAAGATAGGTTCAGAATTTTCGAGTAATTCAATTTTCGATTAAAAAATGCCATTTCGAAAAATTACTTTTTCAGTTTTAACTTCAGTTTACACGAAGGAAACAATTTTTTAACATACATACATTCAGGACCCATATGGTAGCTCTTCCACCGACGATGATTCTTATAAATTTCCTGTTGCTTTTCATTTTTCTCTTATCGCGCACCTCTCTGTTACTGCAATCGAGTTGTCGAACCTTCGAACTAAACTGACAAATTTAAACAATAAGAGGGCATCGAAAATTCATTTCTGAAAGTTCCAAACATTATAAGAATGCCAGAAATACGAGGTATACGACCTTTTTTAGAGACGTATAACTTCATAGATAGTTATACTTCAAAAATATGCAAGAAGAAAAAAAATCGATGAAGTTCAGAGTTACAAGGGCGAGTTACCCCTTAATTTGTTTATGTTTAGACCATGGTAAGTTTGTCTAAACTCAGTGAAATTTTACACAGTGGTGGGAATCCAAACCAGCTGAATAGCTCAAACTAGCACCCAAACTGGGAGAGTTTGTCAACAAAACGTACGAACACAACTATGATATTGTGTTTGTATTGACTTCAATTTGACATAAACCATGCATAGTGCTATCCCTTTCACATCGAAGTTTCCCATCTTGTTATCTCTGACGTTTCTACATGTTCTCTGCTTCACTCTCCCTTTATTTTAGTAGTAATTTTATATTCATTTGTTAATTTATTTATATAATTCAGTGTTTGTGTGTATGTGTAGGTGTAATGAGAAAAATAAGAAAACAATATTTGGTGGTGTTCATCGAGTGTCCCCCTTGCATCTCGGCTCGCCAGCGATTTTTAGCCGTCACAGGTGTGTCTTAATTTTTGTTCTTATCCATATCCTAATTCATTTCATAGTCCTTTTCCGGTTTCATAGTCCGGTTTCATTGTGTTATTTTATTGTTTGTGAGCAGTGTTGGTTGCCACGAAAAAAACTGTTGATATCATAACTAGATTTTTGTTGTTGTTGTTGTTGTTGTTGTTGTTGTTGTTGTTGTTGTTGTTGTTGTCGTTGTTGTTGGTGTTGGTGTTGGTGTTGGTGTCGGTTAAAAAAATTAATCTAGCAACAGTAATGGACGGCTCCCTGAGGGGCCTCATGACGTCGTCAATTTTTTTTTTATTTTTTATCATGTGCCTGAAGACCTCACTTTCATTTTCGTTTCTTAAAATTTAGCGTTACGCCAGTAGTCACAGCGTTAAAATTCCATGCAACGTTTGTCATGGTAGTAGCATTTTTACTGCATTATGTGGTTGCAACCCTGATATCATGTCGATTAGAATTTTTTTTGTATTATAGTTGTAAGGCCTTATAACACATCTTTACTATCGTAAAACAAAATTTACCGTAGCACGTGTCCTGAGTGAGTCATAATTCCATGCAACGATATTACATTTCTGTTACATAAGCTGCTATCTTCACGACCTGACGACGTCAGATTTTTTTTTAATTTTGAGTAGCTTTTTAAGTAGCTACCGTAGCTTACATACTCACCGAGTAAAAATTCAATGCAACGCTGTTAAATAAATGTTGCATTGTCGATCTTTGAGAGACTCTCTCTTAGTCTCCATGACGTCAGAAGTTTTTTGTCTAATTTTGTTGTGAGGGCTTAGAACAGGCATTTATTGGTGTATCATAGTGTATCAGCGGGTAACTGCGCCTGCACTCACGAGCAGCCTGTCCAAAGCCAGGATAAAGGAGGATGGTCGCAGGCAACGGGTTCACCCTATCCTGTGTAAATGAGAAGGGACTACCCAAATCCTGGAGTTGGTCGCCTAATTTGGGTAGTAGATGGACCGTTTGACATGATCAACGGTAGCGTATGCCTACGAGGGAATAGCAATAATCCTAAAAAAATTTGTTAGCACGGGGATAGTCATTACTCTCGACAGACGTATTGTTGCAAGTCCCCACTGATACATTTCGCATTCGTCTCCTGGATAGTCCTATATGTCTTGTTAGACTTATAAGGCTGGTTTAAACGATGTAATCAAAAGGTGTCAGATTGGGTACTCCGAGTGTTGCAAAGTTTATCTTAGTAGCCTCGGAGTGCCGGTTTGAAAAGATGGTGATATTGGGTGCTGCGAGTGACTGGGTGTTAATTTTGGTGGCCTTGCGTACTAGATTGACGAGGTATCCCAAGGTGTGATTGATGAGGTGTATCAAGGAGTGTCATATTGAGTACTCCGAGTGTGAAAAGTTTATCTTAGTAGCCTCGGAGTACGCGATTGATGAGGTGTATTCAAGGAGTGTCATAAGTACTTCGAGTGTGAAAAGTTTTATCTTAGTAGCCTCGGAGTACAAGAGTGATGAGGTGTATTAGTCAACTAGTGCTGCAGGTGGCTAAGTGTTCATCCCGGTAGTCTCGAGTACCAGTATTGAAATGGAGTATATTGTGGTGACCTTGTGTCACACACAGTCAAATGCGATGTGGTCTACGCTGTAGCACGTCCAAGTAGTGGTGGCTCTTGGTGGTCAGTCAAGAGTGATGAATGCGAATGTGTTGGTGTTGTGATAAATGCGTGTCGAAGTAAAGCCCTTTGCCCGGGGAGACTATCGATGGGCTGACCCTTCAGGGAGTATCGTGCTGGCTGTGGCAGTTCAATGTCGCGAACAGGTCTATGATCGGCGTGGAGTTGCGCTATACAACCGGGTGGCAATGCCCTACATGGCAAGAGATGTTCGATGGGTCTCGATTTCCATCAATAAATGTGGATGGTGACCCAACTAATCATCCATAATTGGTACTGTTGCGTTCCAGCATTGGTGCTATCCATACAGTATATTTATTAATTTAAATATACAACTTAAGTATGGTGTGCAACCGGTGTTGGAACTACTATGACAGGGCGTTGGTCGCGTCTGGAGTTATGGAAGTGACGCCTAGGAGAGGTATGACGGACGTCCTAGATTCATTAGCATGGTACTGACGTCCTGAAGATTTATCTCCTAGGCATCAATTCCATGAACCTCGACCCCATTGCCATGGGGGACGTAGAATAAGGCCTATACGGCAGGTGTCTGCGTTACTCAAAATGGAATTTCCTTCTGTATCAGCGGGTAACAATTCAATGCAACGGCGCACAGTGGTTTCAAAGTGGAATTAAATCATTTTTTTCATGTTGTAATTTGTGTTCGTTTTTTTTTATTAAAGTTAAGAAATGATTCAATAACATATTTAAAAAAAAAATCTAAGATAAGTCTTCTCAATTTTTGTGGGCGAGCAGTGAATGTCGACAAAATTTTTCTTCTCAAAAACAGCCATGATTTTAAGCCGGATTCCGGTAGGACCGCTCCGACATAATTGCTTGTATTCACTTAAATATTTTTATATACAATATTGTGACCATGTTTTTTTTCCAGATTCCAAAGTTTGGTGGACCAGAACTAAGCTATTGACACTTATCGACGGTTTCTAACTATAAAAATCTTAAATTGTAGGCTTTTAGTAAGCATTTAAAAAAAAAATTGGCTGCACACTGTGCAGTACGCATGGGTATAAATATGCATTCACTCTTTTCTTCGTTAAACCCAGTTAGCAGCTAGTAGCAGCCAATTTTTTTTTTAAATGCTTACTAAAAGCCTACAATTTAAGATTTTTATAGTTAGTGTAGTGCACACATTGTCATAAAGAATATGTAATATTTTTGTTTTCTTCTTTTTTTTCTTATTTTGATTATAAAGGAAATTCCTAAATGTTATATAATAAGAAAAAAAAAAATGTATTTCTTTAATTAAAAAATTAAAAAAAGGTTGTGTACTCGCCAGGTATTGAACCAGGTATTTTAACATGTGCTCTAATAGGGCTTATAGCAGCTTATATAAAAAATTTAATCGATCTACGACGAGTCGTTCCTGAGTTTTAGATGCTATGCTAATTTTGTGTTGGAGGTGGGCGTGGCAATTTAATTTTAAATATACACATATATTTTATATTCTTCTAAAGTTTTGATAAATAATTTCAATAAAAAGAAAAATATCGTTTTGAATATTTGTGTTATATAGGAGGTAGGCGTGTTTGAAGCGGATTTGCAAAATTTTTTGTAAGTGCTCTTATATAGTTCATTTCAACATATCGTCGTTCGTAAATTATTGTGTTCTATATCACAAAATTGAAAAAATTGAGATAAGACTGGTATATAGGCAAATTTTTCGAGATCTATCGATCTGTGTCATCAGTTTGCTTTTATCTTTTATAGTTTTCGAAATATGAGACATCGACTTTGTGCTATACAACACTGTTGTGACAGGCTTCGTAACCTATTGTGTTCTATATGCAAAAAATCGTGCATATAGAACAAAAACGTAGCAAAAATACTAAGTAAAAAAATATTTTTTTATTTTGTTCTATATGCAAGTCTAAATAAAGTTAAAAAAAAAATAAATAAAAAAAATAAATAACTGGCCATTTCAGCCCTTGAAAGGACTTTGACCTAGCTTCTTAGAATCAATTGTGTGTGCGTGTTATTAAGTTTGTACACAATTGACCGAGAAATGGACCTACAGGCTTAACGCCGACTCCGAACGGCGATGAACGAAATGTTCTTATTCTCAAGAAGCTTTACATGGCATTTTGATTACTCTCGAGGTTTGCCATTGTCTGCAGAGAGGTGGCGGCCGTACAGAAAAATTATTTTAATTCAAATAATTTTCTGTCGCTGCTGGGGTTCGAACCTGGGTCTCCAGGTTCGTTGACATAGCGGCCACGCACTTTAACCAACTACGCCATGGACGCCACAAAGTTAATAAAGCCTAAATAAAGTTATTAAAGTTATTATTTGGAGGTCTTTGTATTTTGCTTTTTTTTTGTTTTTTTCTGGTTTTTTTTTTAGCTTCACATTGCACTTGGCAAATGAAATGAAACAAAAAAGAAAAAATCCCACTTTAGATTGCAGTTGGTAAATAAAATGAAACAAAAAAGAAAAGAAAATACCCATTATAAATAACATAAGGTTAGAAGTTAAATTTTACAACAACGTTTAAAAAAAGAATAAGAATGGATAAGCAATAGATAAGAAGATATCATTGGAGAAAGTAAATGATGTGAAAAGTTTATACAACTTTTTATCACTTGATGCAGTGGCATACTGCAATAGGGGTGTTCACGGGTTGATGCGAATTGCAAGAATGCGAAAACGCAACATATTTTTCGCACTAGCGCGTGAACATCAATATTGTAACTTTACTTATTTGAATCAACGTAAAAACTTAGCATTTTTAAAGTTTTACCAAGATGGCAACTATGCTTGAAAACACCCATAACATGAATCAACTGTTTCGCATCACTGTTTGTGCGCTTTCGCAATAGGTTTGAGCAGTGCGTAATTCAAGAAGAATTGCAAAATTACTTCTAATGTGTTTGTTGTCTGAATGAAGAAAAAATCCGCAATCTTGCATTTTCGCATCGTCGCAATTGTGTTTCGCATCAACCCGTGAATACCCTTAATAATTTGTTTAATACAAGTTAAAATATAGGTACAATTTTTTGTCTTCGTCTTTTTAACAAACTTGCTTCAATAAAAAAATCGCCGTAAATCAAGCATGAACTTCGTGGAATCGAAGTCAAATGAATTTGGTTAATTTTTTACTTGATTTTGTAGTCGAAACTTACCGTTTAAGAAATTAACTTACTTACTTACTTACTTATCTGGCGCTTACAACCGAAGGTCGGTTTTGGCCTCGTATAAGAAATTGCGCCAGCCATTTCTATTTTGCGCTTGCTGGCGCCAGTTGGAAACACCAAGTGTAGTCAGGTTATCCAACACCTGCGTTGACCACCACCGGGCACCGAATCGAATATTTTTTTCGCTGGAGCGTCGTTTTCCATTCGCTCAACATGACCTAGCCAGCGGAGCCGCTCGATTTTAATGCGCTTAACTATGTCTATGTCAGCGTACAGCTCATACAGCTCGTGGTTCCATCGAATTCGGTGCTCGCCATTGACGCAGATTGGACCGAAGATCTTACGAAGGATCTTTCTCTCGAAGGCTCCCAAAGTCTTTTCATCAGAACTGCTCAACGTCCAAATTTGTGCTGCATATAATAGGACGGGCATGATTAGTGACTTATAGAGCGTGAGTTTTGTTCGTCGAGAGAGGGCTCTGCTTCTCAATTGCCTACTCAGCCCAAAGTAACACCTGTTGGCAAGAGTTATCCTTCGCTTTATCTCAATACTGACATCGTTGAAAGAGTTTACGCTGGATCCCAGGTAGACGAAGTCCTTAACAACCTCGAAGGAGATGTTGTCAACAGTGACGTGGTTTCCAAGACGCTGGGACTGTTTATTTGCTGACACTAGGTATTTCGTCTTATCTGCGTTCACTACAAGACCCATTCGACTCGACTCTTTCGCTAACCTGGAGAATGCTGCACTGACTTCGCGCGTATTATGGCCAATGATATCGATATCATCAGCATACGCCAGCAGCATAATACTTTTGTAGAATATCGTGCCACTGCGTCTCAAATCAGCAGCTCGGATGATCTTCTCCATCATTAGGTTGAAAAAGTCGCACGATAAGGAATCACCTTGTCTGAAACCTCGTTTGGTATCGAATGGAGGAGTGAGGTCTTTCCCGATTTTAACTGTGCTGCTGGTGTTGCTCAGTGTCATTCTGCAAAGGCGGATGAGCTTTGCAGGAATACCAAATTCAGGCATGGTGGAATATAGATGATTCCTTATTGGACTGTCGAAGGCGGCTTTGTAATCGACAAAAAGATGGTGTGTGTCGATTTGTTTTTCTAGAGTCTTCTCCAAGATTTGTCGTAGCGTAAATATCTGGTCTATGGTGGATTTGCCAGGTCTGAAGCCACACTGATAAGGTCCAATCAGCTGGTTTACGATGGGCTTCAGTCTTTCACATAGTACGCTCAACAGAACCTTATATGCGATATTCAGAAGGCTTATCCCACGGTAGTTGGCGCAAATTGTGGGATCGCCTTTCTTGTGGATTGGGCAGAGCACACTGAGGTTCCAATCGTTTGGAATGCATTCTTCCGACCATATTCTGCATAAAAGCTCATGAATGCATTTAAATAGAGCTTCGCCTCCATTCTTGAAGAGCTCAGCAGGTAAGCCATCGGCTCCTGCGGCTTTGTTGTTTTTAAGCCGAGCTATAGCTTTCAAGACTTCACTATGATCCGGCAGCGGAACTTCAACGCTGTCGTCCAAAATTGGGGATTCCGGAATATCATCTCTATTGGCGGGATTGTTGTCGTCGTCGCCATTCAGAAGCCTAGAGAAGTGTTCCCTCCACATCATCAGTGTACTCTGGATATCTGTCACTAGATTCCCATTTTCATCCTTGCAGGAAGAGGCCCCGGTCTTGAAACCATCGGCCAGGCGTCTTATTTTTTCGAAAAATTTTCGGACCTCATTCCTGTCACCATGCATCTCAATTTTCTCGCCCTCACGCATTTCCGCTTCCCTTTTCTTTCGCCTGAAAATGCGTCTCTCTTCCCTCCTCTTCTCTTTGTATCGCTCCTTAGCAGCTCGCGTTACAACCGACTGCAGGGTGGCTTTGTAGGCGGCGTCTTTTTCTGCAGTGGCGTCGCGACACTCTTGGTCGTGCCACTGGTTTCGGCGAGGTAGGTGTTAGCCAATCACCTCTTCGGCAGCCGTACGCATAGAGTGGGAAATATGATTCCACTGCGCGCATATATCGTCGATCGGAGGAGTGCTTTCTTGAAGCAGGAGTGAGAGTCGAGTAGCGAAGTCTTCGGCTGTTTGCTTTGATTGCAGCTTTTCGACGTCTAGCTTTCTCTGTGCTGGATTGCGCGCATTCTTGGTTGCGCACAGGCGTGTACGGATCTTGGCTGCGACAAGATAATGATCCGAGTCTAAGAAATTAACAGGTATTGATTTAAGTGGACTCATAAGAACATATGTATAAGATTAAGTTTAAAATGAAGTTAATATTATAATATATGAAATAAAGTTTTTATTGAGTGAAATCACATTGCTTTTCATTTCTCCAATACATATTACATTTTGTTCTATATGCTATAAAACAAGAATAGTTTCGTAAATAAGTGCATATAGAACAAATTATTTTTTTTTAAACGCATCTTACTCTAAAAAACGCTTCCAAGGATGAACATTTTTTTTGACAGAAAAAACCACAAACTCTTGAACTATCATTGGTAAGAAAATCGCGGCAGATTTTGGTTCAGTTTTTTACTAAACTCTAAACTTGATTTTTATTTTTTTTAAACTTGATTTACCAAAAAAACATTTTTGTCATATAGAACACAATAATTTGCGAACGACGATATGTATATACCAAATTTTATTGGTATACGACTACTCCATCTTAATGCTATGCAAATATTGTATAAAAAGTATGAGAGGTGGGCGTGGCAAATTTTTTTTTAATCTACATATATATTTCAGATCCTTGAGTGAGTTGTTTTGATATAACTTCAATACGAAAAAAATTATAGCTTTTTAAAATTTTGTGTTATATGAGAGGTAGGCGTGTTTGTGGGCGGATTTCTAAAATTTTTTTATCAACTTCTAAAAGAGGTAATTCTAACTTATGTACCAAATTTTATTGCTCTACGACGACTGCTTCTATTTTTTCCAAACTTTGAATTTTTTCGTGCGGCGATGAATTTTGAAAAAATGCTTTTTTCCACTTTTTTGGAAACCTGCGGTAAAACGTTACTTCGTCACGTCACAATTAATTCAACGTTCTCTCCCAAATATTCATTAAGTTTTATTTTACGTGGCATGTTTCACAAGCAGCTACTTTCTGACTGTATCGTAGTGACTGTTCAAATTTCATAAATTTCCGTTTCCTTTCAGTTTTGTTGTGATACACCCTAAGTTTTCTATTTTATTTTTACAACTGAAGTGGTGAAAAATTTCTGACAATTGTGACAATTACTTTAAGTTGCACACAAAATTGTTCAGTGATATTTACGGTTTGTAGTCATTTGCGTTATGACATGAGATAAGGACATGACAAAAAGTTAGGGTTCAATTCTCGAATTTAAAGTTTTTATATCGTTAACATAGAATTGAATAAATTTTAACTTCTTCAGAAAATCAACAATAATCAAAAGTTTAGAAACATAAATTAAGTGTTGATATTTAAATTAACAAAATACTTACCACAAAACTGCAAGTGGAAGTACCTAGAATTGATGTTCTGCCAAATAATGTGCATATCCTTTATGGTCATTAATGTCAATGACTTACAGCTATCTACTGCGTTGTGGTCAAATATTGCCACACATAAAGCAGCAAACAGCAGGCATTCAACCCTTCATGCTGTTCAAACTTTGCCTGCCGCTGGCGAGGAAACCACAAAAAGTCCTTTTTTATTTTCTTTTACTAAAGCACAAGTTAAATAGTACCCGCAGGACATGAATAAAAATTATGTAAATAGAGTATGCTTGACAGATAGCCAAACAGGAGCAAAATCAAAGATAAAAAAAAAATACGAAAACACCCAAAAA